>PVHY01016412.1:0-33776 GCA_004024945.1 Uropsilus gracilis
GCTGGCACTCATGAGATTCATATCTTTGCAATACTTACAAATTCATAACATTATTTGTGATGTCTGCTAGTTTAATCAAAATGATAAACTGTTTGTCGATGTATAAATTACTATATGCTGAGGCACCAAGAATTAACTTTCTCAAAATCATGAAATTAATGATTGATAGAACCTGTAAAATCTATAAAACCTATAAATCTGTTTAAAAAAAAGGATGAAAGTATCATTTTTATCCGAAATTCTGAAATTCTCTTGGCTTCGAATACTATCAACAATCTGGTTCAAACTAATGTGTGATTACCCCCAGTCTTTTTATTATTTAATGTAAAATTCAAGTTGACACAACTACAAAATTCATGGTCCTCTCCATTTCAGTGGACTTGACACTTCTGTTTCTGATGAGCCTGAAGATACCCACCTGAAGATTATTAGTAACTTCCAATGATTGGCAATAGTTGAAGACTACGTAGTGACTCTCGTGCATGTATACTTGCAAAACTGGGGACAAGTGCTACCATATATATGGCATATGTGTGGCATATGCATTATATTCTCTTTCTACTTGGGCCAAAGACTTAAAGAAGGAGTAAGATCCAATGACTTGCAGGGAATGGTCGCATGTGCCTATAATCCCAGTTACGTGGAGGACTGAGGCTGGGGATCACTTGAGTCTGTGGATTCGAGATAACCCTGCACAACATATTGAGACATAGTCTCTTAAAAAAAAAAATCCAGTGACTTGTTTGTACAAGATCAAAGACATATGCAATCATTCTAGTCACAGCATCTCGTGAGTATCATGAATTTCATCAGCAAAATATTATTTAGCACATGTTATTCTAATTAATGAATACATTTTAGGTAATTTGTAATACACTGATTTCCTACAGTGAAGTTTGTTACTGGAGTATTAGAAATGCTAGCTTACATGTTAATATGAAATGTTGCACAGTTGCACAGAAATAATCATCATATAGATACTATAATATTGCAAACATAAAATTTTGAGAAGTTACAACTCTTACATGTGAAATTATTTTAAAATGGAAAGTTTTTAATAATGATTTAAAGACTTTAAACATCATTTGAATTTTGTTTGAAAATACAGGTGTGTGGTTTCAACCAGCAAAGATGCATTAATATACACTCCCTGAAAAAAAAAAAAAAAAAAACCAAAACACACTCCCTGCCCCCACTTTGTGTTTCTTTTTTGCCTATAAAAGTGGTTTTGCTTGGTACCATTGTATATAAATACAAATCCAAACTTGAACATTGAAACTGTCAATTGTTCATTATATGGTGGCTATCTTCATGGCCTATTATATACACACGTGTATTATTACATTTTTATGTATTTTATGCTCTATATTTTTAAACCAACCAAAACCAAAGAAATTACATTGTGCATAAAATTTATCGATTCCCAGGAGTATTTGAGATTTCCTAAGAACCATGATCCTTACTTTGTAAAACACTGGGCAGGAAACTCTTTCTGCCCACTTGTATCTGTGCAAATGTCTCCTGCTCCCTGCCTGTTCCTAATAAACCTAACCTTCAAAACAAATAGAAAAATACCAGCTAATTCCTCTCCTACTATGTGTGAAAGCCCAAAAGGAAGTAGGAAACTCAAGGTAAACCCCAAATACCATGTCATATGAAAGCTATTCAAGTTACTAATTTATTAAGTCAATCTATAGTTCTCCTGCCTTCAAATAATTCCCTGGGGTGTGATATAAGCATATTTGGCATCAGGGGAAATCCTGTCAGAAAATGTAATAGTTTCTTGTATGTTTAATAAGTTACCTAACCTAGGCAGGGCATGGTGGCACATGCCTGTAAGCGGCGGCCTAGGAAGCTACGACCGGGGCCGGGGATCACAGTTCGAGTCCTGCCAGGGGCACATAGCGAGAGACCTACCGTGCCTGTAATCCCAGCTACCTGGGAAGCTGAGGCTCGGATTGCTTGAGTCTGCAGTACCACGGGCAACATGAGACTGCGGTTCCACAGGCAAAAATAGAGAGACCTAGTCTCAAAAAAAAAGTTACCTAACCTAAATTCATCTATTTAAGATTACCTACCTAAAATATAAGCCTCAGCTAGCCTGGGGTGATGGTGCGCGCCTGTTGTCCAAGCGCTGGGAGGCAAGAGACTTGGGATCGTTTGAGTTGTCGGTTGGAGACTATCCTGGGCAACATAGCGAGACCTGATCTCGAAAAAGCAGCCGGGTGCTGTGACGGGTACCTGTAATCCCAGCTACCTGGGAGGCTGAGGCTGAGTCCGGGGCACCCAGGGCAACTTGAGTCTGAGGTACCCTGGGCAACATAGCATGACCTAGTCTCAAAAAAGGCCTCAGCTAAGTGACTGGGAGAAAGTGCAAATGAATTAATACAATTTTAAAGTGACCAATAAAACATATACAGTGTGATAAACCAATATTACTCCGATAAAATTAACTTAATAGTAAAGATAAATAACTAAACAGACCAACAAAACCTCAGTGTATTTGATTGTATATAAGTTCACTTAGATATTAAAATTTTGTTTTTATTGCTGAAAAGAAAAAGTCATAAACTTCATGTATTCCATATCTGGAATATTAAGTACTTTGCTCATCCTCTTATATGTTTTCCATTTAATGAAAAGTTAACACAGTGGACTTTTTTGAGACTAGGTCTCGCTATTTTTGCCCGTGGATTTTCTCACGTTGCCCGGGGTACCACAGACTTAAGCAATCCCCAGCCTCAGCATCCCAGGTAGCTGGGATTATAGGCACGCACCACTGCGCCCAGCTTATTTTTTTGAAACTCGAACCGCAATCCCTGGTCCCCACTGCGGCTTCCTAGGCTGCCGTTTACAGCATGCACCACCATGCCCGGCCTCCACAGTGGATATTTTCTATTGTAGGATGCTAAGACTAATATTATTACAAATGACGTGTGTGGGATTATGTAACCTGGTAGCAAACTGTGTTCCTGGAAACAAGGAAATAAGAAATGCAGGAGTTTTCACCCTGACCTAGGAATCTGAAAAACAGGTGAAAAAAGTTGGAGACGTCCAGAAACGTTTAACCTTGCATAGGTCATCTGTAAAGCTGGACTAATCTAGCTGACAGTATGTGACTAAAGATCAAAGGAATTTTCGGTTCAGGATTTGGCTCAGGAATCTGGGTCAATTTCTGATTTATCCCAAGTCAAAAATCTACCAAAAAAAAAGTTGAATATACATCAGAGATGAACCATATGCAGAGATTTTTGTTTGTAGCCTTCTGGCTTTTAGGGTACATGAAGTGATAGCATGAGACTTACTGGTTCAAAAAAAAAAAAAAAAAGAGTACAAGCTCTAAAAAGTATAAGGCACCAAAAATAAAAGTATAATCAATTCAAAACACTATGTTCAATAGATAATATTGTTGTAATGTGTAGATTTTTTAATGGAAGATCAGTCTTAAATTACTTCAGTTTTTTCAATATTAATGTTCTAACCAATCTATAGGATATGTGTTTTAATTTACACATACACACACCATTTAATCTACCAACGATCAAATTGACAATTTTGAGCTAACATAGGAAATGCATGCAAGTGGTTGAATATTGTCCTGTTTTCAATCAGGCTTTTTTTCTGTTTACTCTCATAACAATCAGATAGAGACCTTTCTTTGTTGGAGTTGCATTTTTCATGCTCAACACTTATAAGGAAAAAACGCCTCCAAAGTTGTCTTGACTAATTCCCAGTAGATTCAAGAGGGTCTGAGAATCATCTGAATAATAGCTAAAAGGACTTTTTCTTACTGGATGTTAGGGCACTGAAACCAGTAAACATGTCTTTGTTACATCAGTTTACTTGAAGTCTGTCTCCATTTATTGTCAACTTGAGTGTGACTATGGGTATAAGAGCCCATTTTTCTCCCAATGATTTTGTATCCTCTTTAGAGGTTGTTTGTCTTTTCTAGTGGGAATCTTGATAGTTACATATTATGGGTAATGTGAAAATGAATGAAATCTGACTAAATGACTAGCGCCACCTATTGGTAGTCAAGTACATACTGAGTCTTGAATTACCTCTAAAAGGGAGGAAGAAATAACTTCTACAATTCCTTTTTCAATTTTCATATCCATTTGCATACTTTAAGTTGATTTTAATAATCAAAAGTTGATTATAATGGTTACTATAATCATGAATCTAAACTTATAGTTTGTATTTCTTGGTCTCACAATTTCCTTCAAATAGCACTTGAAGTGATAGTTTACTTTTCAGTAGTAAAACAAAAAAGGTTTTTAGATTTTAGAAAGATTTTAAAAGAGATTTTAGAAAGGAATTACATATCTTCATATTTTGTTTTTCATACTTTTGTCAAAGTACACCCTCACTAACAACAAAAAAATCCTGACTATACCCTCTCTTTTGAATCAGTTTTTGGAATTTTTCTTTTTTCTTTTTTTTAGTTTTTGGATTTTTTTGTGAGACATTTAAGTTTGAAACAATAGATTCATTTAATTCATTTACTTATTTCTGATAAGAATAAATGGGCCACAAACGGTGTTGAGACAACTGAATTTCCACATGCAAAAGAATAAATCTGGGCTCTACTTCACACTAACAACATTTAACTCAAAATGAATGAAACAAGTATATGATAGCATGAATTTGTAAAAATTGTGCAACAAGACCAGTATACTCTAATATGAACTATGAATTTGAGTTAACATAATATTACTCATCAGTCGTAACAAATATACCACACTAATGCAAGATATTAATAAGAAGGGAACCTGTGCAGGGAGAAAGAGTATACAGGAGTTCTCTGTACTATTTGGAATTTTTCCTTTAAATTAATTTTCTAAATAATATGTGCATTTCATATTACAATAGTAATAAAAGGTTGCCTTAATTAAAAAAAGAATCAAACATCTAAACAAAATGTAGTAAACAAAATATGTTATATACATATAATAAAATATTTTTCCATTAAAGAAAGAAAGGAAATTATAACACATGCCACAACATGGATAAATCTTGAGGCCATTCTGCTAAATAAAAAAGCCAGTCACACAAAGACAAATTCATAGAACAGAAAACAGGTGATATTTGCCAGTGACTGTGGAAAAAGGGGTACCTGGTCATTGTTGTTCCATTGCTAGTGACTAAGTTTTACAAATTGAAGAGTTCTGCATGTTAATTGCACAATAATGTGAAGTACTTAACATTACTGAAACATACACTTTAAAATGGTAAATTTTATGCTATGCATATTTTACAAAAAATTAAAAAACAAGTTCAAAACAATGAATCAAATATAAATGTAAGAGCTGAAAATTTAACGTTCTATAAAATAGAAAACATGTTGGAGTAGGAATAATTTCTTACATAGGACACCAAAAGTGTAAATAAGCAATGTAAAAATGGACAAAATGGGCTTCAAATTTTGTGCCTTCAAGGAGGGCACATGAAGAGAGTGAAAAGTCAAAGTAAGAGAAAACTTTTGCAATTCATACATCCGATAAGGAACTTGTACTTACAATATAAAAAATCATATAACTCAATAATAAAAAGATGACACAACCCAATTTGAAAAAGGGCTAAATCTGAATAGACATTTCTCTAAGGAAGATAACTCAAATGGCAAATAAGCACCTGAAAAGAAACTCAAAACCATTAGTCATCAAGGAAATGCAAATCAATGAGATAAACTGCTGCATATCTACTAAATGACCAAAATAAAAAATACTGATAAAACAAATATTGGAGAGGATTTGGAAAAAATATAACATTTATATATTGTAGAAGGACTTTAAAAGGGTGTAGTCTAGTCATTTTGGGAAGAACAGTTTGATAATCCCTTAAATAGCTAAACATAAAGTTAACAGATGGTCTAGCAATTCCACCCCAGAGTATTAAAAACACAAGTCTACACACACACATTTGCAAATGTCTAAAATAGCATTATCTATAATAGAAAATAAATAAGAACACCCCAACTGTCTATCAACAGGTGAAAGGACAAATAAAATGTGACATAATAAAATGTAATATTATAAAGAGAGGAAGATAAAGAAACAGGTAGCAGGTTAAGTGTATAGATCTTGAAAATATCTTGCTAAGAGAAGTCAATCATGAAAGACAACATAGTGTATGATTCCATTTATACAAAATGTGCAAAATAGACAAAAGTACAGAGAAATAAGTTAGTGATTTCTTAAGGCTATAGAGGTGTGGGTGGGTGGGAAATAAGTTGTCTACAAGAGTTTCTTTTGGGAGTCATGAAGGCATTTGTGGTGATGACTGCAGATGTATATGAATATCTAAATATCACTGACTTGTATATTTTAAATGAGGGAATTGTATGATATGTGAAAGATATCTCCAAAAAGTTTCATTTTTTTTAAAGTGGATGCATTAATAACTTGTGATATGAATTTTTAAAAAACATTAGAATGAAAATATTAGAAAAATGACATTAAGATTTGATTCGGTTTTTGAATATGAAATTATTCCAGTTTTATATCCTGTATTTATCTTGTTGCAGTAAACAACTTCCGCTAAAATTAAAGAGACTTTGTTTCTATCACTTTATCTTCTGTACTCAATGCTTTTTTTTTTTTCTTCAGGGTCCAGCAACAACAGGGTTTATTTAACAAACAACCGTTCTCATTCTTTACAGCATTAAGAACAAGTGGCTTAAATCTAGAAATTTTCCTAACAGCTAGGACTACTGCCTTCCTTCCCAGTATTGTCTTTTATATATGCTAATTTCCTAAATACACAAGCTGTTATTTTCATTCATAATGTTAAAGATACCCTTAGGTAGACTCAGATAAAGGTCTTCATTTTCACAATTCTTGTTCCACTTTAGAAGCTTAACGATCCCTAGGGCAAGCCTACTTTAAGACTGGCTTTAATATTTAGCCATCTGGGTGAAAATTTCTTCAAATGCAAGGTAAAGATGCAGATTCAAGGAAGTTATCTCAAACTTACTACACCCCCAAGGGCTTTTTTTTTTTTTTTAAATGGAGAAAATTCTATAGGCTTAGAAATATTCTACTTCCTTACTTCATCTGAGGTAGGAGCTTTGACGTTTTGTTGACATGTGGGAAATTATAGAATCCTAGAGTGTAAAAACTGAGAACCACCCAACAGTCATTTAGTGCAACCCTCTCATTTCAGGGGGTTAGAAACAAGATGATCAACCCAAAGTCAGGCAGCTGTTATGAGAGTGCCAGTGGCAAGATGGTGCTTATGTGTTCTGATGCCCAAAGCAATCCTGACTCTACAGAAGCAGAATGAGGCAGAGGTGCCCCATTGGACTACTTGCTACATTGGGGCAGTCTTGAACCTAGTACAAATTTTAAATAGGGTAATCCAGAGAAAAAAGAAATGAAGTAGCATGAGAAGGGGCTCACTCTAGAGATTTAAAGTTTTTCTGCCATACTCTATATTCACCCATATAGGTGTAATATTTAATGTGCAATCTCTAGAAAGCAATTCGTGCCATTTCTTAAAATGGTGTAAATGTATTTAAGTTAGAAAGCTTACTTCTATATTCATAGAAATGACTTCTTTTCTTGGTAGGTACTTGTGGACATAATTAAGAATTTTCTAAATGTTGTGATCCTGAAGGAAGCAGTTCTGAAGATAGTCTCCACTCTCTCTTTCTGTCCTTCTCTTCCCCCTTTCACCCTTCTTCTTCAGGTCTTGGAAACTGGCCAACCACATTATTTATGACTCTTAGTTCACATCACACCTTAATAATAAACAGGGGCAGTTTTCCTTTGTTTTCAAATTTCAACAGTGCAGTAGTTAAAAATTGGCTCCCATCAGAAAACTCTTTCTCCAACTCTAATGTGCTATGCTGTGTATATACATGATTAACCAGTACAATACGTACAGCAAAGAAACCAGGTGAGAGATTTATTGATTCTGGCTGAAACAAATTGAAAAGTAACCTTGAACACTTTGTGAAGTCCATAATGAGCTCCACAAATCAACTTTGGAGCCAGTTTAGCATGTCCATTTAGTTGAGGCAAAGCACCTGTTTGATCTAACCTAATAACCTAATTCCTGAGCAAAAATATATAAAAATGATGACATTTGAAAATTCAGTGTTCTTTTATTAACAGAGCAGCATTTCTTTCAAACAGAATTAATGATAATACACTTGGTGAAAAACATTATTTGTTGCCTACATTGAGTGTATCTTCTACTCACACTTGTAATAGATTTGAGGGATCAATGCACAAGAGCTGATTTCAAGTGAAATTTAAAAACTTGGCCCATCTAGAAAATTGCCTGGCCACTGATAAATCAAAATTCAAATTGTGACTGTAAATTAAAACACAAAATCGATTAGTGTAGTTGATATCAAATAACAGAAGGTATCTATTCCACTGTTACCCATTTGAGTTAAATGTTGTCCGAAAAAGTGCAGTTTGAGTTTTTAAAAAATCTGAATAAACACAAAAATTTCAGAGAATAACTGTGAAATCTTCAGATAAGAACCTATAAATAATTAATACACTAAGCACAATTTCAAGCTCAATTTTTGTTATTTTTGTTTGTTTACTAGTGAATTTGAAAGCAGGGCCATGACAGAAAATAGTCTGTTTCCCTGATCTTAAATTTTATTCATACGGTTTCTGTTTTCATTAGTAATTAGATGTTTCTGTGAAGAAGATAATTCCATTTGTATGGGAACACCAGAAGCAGGTTTTGTGTGTAACCTACTATTCGCTTATTTAGAAATCAGGAATTTTCCCCCATAAAATTGCAAGCCTTTATTTTCTTACACCAAATAACTAAATTCATCAAAGTGATCAGAAAAGAACAAAAAAATGAGTAAAAGCCCTTTATTCTGATCTAATGTAATAAGGGTTTGATAGGAAGAAACACACATACACACACACACACACACACACACACACACACACCCCAATTTCAAAAGTGAACTGTATGCCCTTAGTCTATTGCTTACCAGTAGAACTCTATTTCCTCTTCAAACAAAAGCTTCCAAACAGAAAACTCACCACAAACAATTTTAGAAAAAAATTCTCTTTGAGGCACGAAGGACAATAAAATATTAAAAAAGCAGTTAGCGAAAATTATTTGGTAACCCTCAGTCGGAAACAAGCAGGCATGCCCACGCAGGTGATTCTTTGCCTTTACACTGAAGCGGGAAGACTCCCGCGCCCCAATAGCCATTTCCACAAATTGGCATGTTGCCACTCATGCTTATATCTGAAAACACTGGTTACTGTAGAGCTCGACTTGTAGAAAAATAAATATTTTCTTTGTAATTTTGAGTCCTTGATTACCTAAGAAAGTCTTTCCAAACTGAACATGGTCCTATACCTTTTAAATTCACTTGTAAAATTCTTTTGCTTTTTTAAAAAAGAATTGAAATATTGACTGTTGAAGATTCTTTGTACACAAAAATATGATTTTCAGGCTTATTTAACCCCAACCTTACTGAACATGAAGCTAAATTCTTCCAGAATATTTTGTCATGAACTAGTGATAGAATGTCTGATAAAAATACTCTAACCAATACATATTAGGAGAATAAGGAGTGTACCTTCTTCCTAGTTCTACAACTACTCAAGTGTCATTTTCAACTTGCTTAGGTGCTTTTTTGAAAAAAAGTTCTTGTAAGTATTCCTTCACAAACCTTAATCGCTGCTTAATCTTGACAAGACTGAGAAACAGCTGAAAACACATTTTATGTATTTTATTCAGGAAGGTAGGAAGAGGAAACATCTAATTTAGAATTTTGAAATAATTTTTATAATACTTTAGACAAAAAACCTTTTCAGTAGTATCTATGAATTCCAGCTGAAAGTAAAACATTAAATGACATAAAGTTTAAAATCAAACTTGTTAGATGTTAAGCTTATCCTCTTACTAATCATACATTGATTAGTTCATGTAGAACATTTTTCTGTTAACTGTCCTGGAGAAAAGATAATCAATCCATTGTAGAAAAGTACCTGAATGGGGGAGGGGAAAGTAAAGGAATGATAATCCTGACTGGTGTTATCTAAAGTGATTGTATGTCAACTAGCTTTCAATTTCAAACAGAACTCTTAATATTGTGTCATTTCCAGATTGTATCTGATTTCTAATTTTTAAGATAACAGTTTATTGGAATGTAATTTACATCCTATGTAATTCACTCAAATTTTATAATTCAGTGGTTTCTAGTTTATTCAGAGCAGTGTAAGAATCAGCATAATAAAGTTTAAAACATCCCATAACCCCCCCCCCCAAGTAGTACAAGGTCTTTTAGTCATCATCCCCCGCCCCCAGCACCTCTCTACACACCAGACCCAAGCAACCAATAGTCTATTTTCTGTTTATAGACTTGCCTATTGTGGACATTTTATATAAGTGAAGTCATGCTAATATGTGGTTCCATAGGACTGGCTTATTTCACTTACCGTAATGTGTTTTCAAGGTTTAAGATCTAAACTGAAAAAAACAAAACAAAACAAAAAAACCACTGGGAATAATTTTAAAGTTACAGAAGTTACTAACATAAAAATTGTACAGATAACCATAATATCCCTTATATAGATTCACTATTGTTATCTAAATGTCTAAAGTTTTTTGATGTTCTTATTATTGCAGCAACAAACTTATTTTAAAAATTAAAGTTATGTAACAAGTGATCAGCAATTGCTTATGTATAATTTGGATTACCATTTTGAACCTTTCTTAAAATTAGTCTGAAACCCAGGAGTTAATTCACTGCTATGTAGATGATTTTTTTGTATGTGTCCAGCAATGCAGAAAAGTTTAAAAATCAGCCCACTGAAAGAAAGTGAAAGGAACAGAGGAAATAATTTAAGAAGGCTAAGAGCTTATTAAGTCCTTTCTCATAATTTTTATCAAATTATAATTATAAGCAACTGTATTTATTAAGCACCTTACTTTGTGCCCCAAAGTTACATAATGAGGAATAAGACAGTTCATCAATTTTAACAGTATAACCAAATATAATCCAAAGTGACCTGAACTGTGCCAGCAAACATTCTTCTTGGGATGATGACACTATTGGAATCACAGAAGGGGATGCACCTCTATAAAACCTTGAGTCATAATTTTTTCCTTTGGGCAAAGGGCATTAAAAATTACCTGGGAGTAATTTGCAATTACCTGGGAGTAACATCTGCTCTATGGAAAAAGTGGTGGAAGTTAGGAAAATTCTTTCTGCTGGAGGTCTTTTTTTTTTACCCATGATCAAAAGATTAAGAACCTAGGGTAACTGTGTTTGTTTGTTTTTCAGGAATAATAGTACTCAGAGTGCTCTATATTTAAACTTAGTACACATGACAGCTTTCATCTATGTTGCAATAATTCTATTGCATATCGTTAATAGTTTACTACTTTTAATATGGTAATGTTTTCCAGCCTTGGCTAGGGAACAGGACAACTAGGGTATTTACAATACAGATTCCTAGGGTCCCCCAGACTAAATAAATTATTTGCGGAGAGGAATCCAGGAAACCGGAGTATGGTTTTCTAGACACTTATGATGATAACCTAGATTTAGGATGCTGTTTACCCATACCGATTATTGAAACTTTATCTGTGGACCCCTCCTATAAGAGCACTCACAATAAGTAAAGTGGTTAAGTCCCACTGGCTGTGGCGGAATAATACAGTGGCAAAAAGATCGCAAAATCGAGATCCTTTGACTGTATGAAGTCATATTGACGGTGTGGGCAGTAGAGAAACCATAAGCTGTAGCCTCAAAAAATCTAATCCTTTCTAGATTTGTGGTGCTGGGTGATTTAATCTAACTAAATATCATTTTTCCTCTTGTGGAAAAAGGAGTTTTTAAGTATATTTGGTAAGGTTATTTTGAAGATTATTGAAGTACATATATGCAAGTATTTTGTAAAGTACCATAAAATATTAAAATATACTTTGCAAAACAACAAACCTCTTTTCCACATTAATAGCCTTTAAAAAACAATGCCAAATTTAAAAAAATTAGCAACATACCATCTTAATTGAGTTATGCAAGTCAATTATATATGATGGTAAATCTATAAGACAATTTTTAACAATTTTGCTAGGCTTCTAGCTTTAGATTTCCTTACAGAAAGTTCTCTTTCTAAAAGACCTGAAGACATTTATGGATGCCTGGTTTAGAGAAAACCTATAGATATGTGAACTAGTAAAACAGCAATATGAAGATAATTTGTAATATCAGCATTTGAATTCAGGAAGACTTTTTTGTTGTTGTTTTTCAGAAAGGCTATTTGTAAGGACACTAAAAGGAGATATGGCTAGAAAATTTAAGCATCTTTGAAAGTGTAGCTAATTGTAATCTAGAATGGAAGAAACTGCAAATAAACAATGCTTGGCAAATATCATTTCACATCAATTAACACTTTAAGACCCCTATCTAAACAAAGAATTTTATGTGATAATATGTGATAACCAAAAAAAAAATCACGATTTTGGTAAAAATTTTCCATATATGGAAAATGGTATCCATATTTTTTCTTTTGTGGTGATGGACACAGAAAGAAGGGATATGCAACAGCCAGGATTCCAGTTGTACATATAAAATTAGAAGTTAAAATGAGTAGGGGGACGAATTTGGCCAGAAAACCTGATTCACTGGAAACAGACGGCATCTCACTTGAATCAGAGAACAGCCTGCACCTTCTAACAGGAGCAGGAGGCTTAGTCCTCCGTGTTTTTATAGCTCTAAGTGCTTTAGGTAAAAGTCATAATCACTTAGCTTTAGCTTCTGCGAATTAAATGTGGACAAAATGACAGAGACCACTTCAGTTTCTTCAATGTTTTTGCTTTACCAACAAAACAAAACACATTACAAATATTTGAGGTGTAGGACTAGCTATGGTTAATAATATAGGTTTAAATATTTGGCAGCAGAAGGATTCAAATTTATGATTTAGAAGCAGGTCACTGGATGGTTAAGTTAACCAAAAGATCTAATTCCCTCTTCGCTACAGTTTGTTTTTCAATCCTTTCACTCCTTCTGCATCTAAACTAAATGCCAGCAGAGACGTTGAACGCACTTACATCTCCACTCACCACAGGGAGGCCACAGGATCTGATTGTCAAAGTAAATAACCCTGTACTGCAGCAAACATTGTCAATAAATGGCGTGTTGTCAGCGGGGTACTTATTAGTGATGGACACTTTCATCTAACATCGTTTATAAAATATGTCTGATAATGAAAAAAATAAGGGTTAGGAGCCTTAAACTGTCATCAGAAAAACGGATCGCCGTTTTCAGGCGGTTGGTCTTCCTAGAGAGCTGAGAACTGAGGTCCGGCTGTCAGTAGGGCTGGGAGCTACGGGACCTGCAGGGGAAGCAGAGAAACTGCAAGTAAGTGGGTTGGAACTCTGGGATCTGTTTGAGAGTAACTGGATTTTGAAGCTTGTAATAAAAAAAAAGTGAGTTTGTGTTTTGCATGAGTTTTTTTTTTTCTCCTAGTGCTTTATACTTTCTTTTAAAAGTCTCAATATGTGGTAAGTTGTAAATAAAAGAAATACTGATCTGTCACCACAAATAGTTTGAGAAGTCCAGATTTAAAAAACATTTTAATTCGATCAGCATTTCCACTACTCAGTCATTTTATCCCTAGAAATAGTGACCTGGGTGCAGAGGGGGTGGGGAGGGCGCTCCCTCCCTCAGATCTGACTGTTGTTTGCCCTGGGCGTAGGGATCTTTCTTAGTCAATCTGCAGGTGGCTTGGCCTGGATTCCTTTTTCCCAGCTCCTGGCTCCAGGTGATAGCTGTGGTCTCATCCCCTCTGCAAACACCTTCAAAGTGTTCGCTGTAGATATGAAGTGGGCAGGAAGATTGGCTTTCTCCAAACACTGAGATTGTAGAGGGGGAGTAGGTGAAAATCATATTCTTAATCACAAACAAACACAATTAACTGGCAACTGGATTAAGATACCTAATCAGTCAAAATTATTTAGAGGCTCTTATAGTCATCACCCTTCTTTTGAAAGTTCTTAGTTACTTCATGAGATAATACTCTGTTAATGAAATACATGTCCGTAGGAACATTCTTCTTCTTAAAGTGACATAATGAAACTTCAATAAGAGCAATAAAAGTTCTAAGGGGGAAGAGTGTTTAAAAGAAAAGGACAAGATATGACAAAGCATAGTAAAAGGCTAACCAGCAGTCAAAAAACATCCCCAGTTTTAGTTCAACTGAGGGCCAGAGAGAAATCATTTACTGTGCTAAGTTTGAATTGGGGAGCTTTCAGTTATTGAACCAAGCTGTGAAGTGTTCAAGATATGCCAATCACCAACTGTTCTGAGCACAGGGGATACACATTACCCAATGCTTTAATGAGAGGGACTGGCAAAAATATATATAAAATATAATGATTGCTAAAGATATATGCTTTAAGAAATTACAAAGCTGATGGGAGACAAAGTATATCTGTAGGGAAAATGGCAGCAGCAATTTTAGGTAGGATGGTCTTCCTTTGACAGTAGTCTCATTTTAGAGAGACTAACACAATATGTGTCACCAAATGAAGGGGATAGTCATAAGAAAATCCAGGGGAGCTTGGTTCCATACAAACAGAAGAGAACACAGACGTCAAGGAAGTCTGCTTTAGGACCTATTTTAGGACCATCCAGAGGTCCACTGGCTAGAATTACAAGGAGGCAGAAAGTAGTGAGAGATGGGCCTAGAGATAGGAAAGAGCCAATTTACCTGACACTGTTAGTGTGCAGAGTGAGGGATATCCTGGGTCCCCCACCCCTACCTGCTTTAAATAGTTTCCTTCATTCACATGTAATGGGTAAGATACTTCCATATGTCTGAACTGGGATTGATGATTATGATGTTATGCAGATGCACTGGAATTGTTCACTATAAAATGTGCCAAATCAAATGCTAAGTGGATGTGTTGAAAAGTATTTACTTTTATCAATCATCTTTATAAATATGCCTTTACGAATCTTTTATTAAATGAAAAATAAGAATTAGCCCTTCAACAATTGAACTTTTAAACTGCTCAAGAATTAAAGCTTCTGTGTGAACAATCACCCTCAAATAAATTAATATAATTAGGTAGTTTGCAAGTCTCACTACATGCAATGTCCAAACCAGTTAATACATACACATTTGATTAATACTTGTTAAATCATTCATATTTATAGTCTTTACTTAAGCAGAATTTGCCCCATCCAGTGCTGAGCTGTTTTATATCACTTTTTTGGCAGACAAAACCCAATAAGATTTTCCTTCTTTAGTTCTGGAAAGGGAGAAAGATTTAGCTAGCAAGAAACACCCTGCTCTTTCACTAACATCTAGCCAGGCTTGTAGAGGCCATCAGCAAGGTAGCTCCTGAGCTATGTTGAGAGGAAGCACAAAGTAGATGCAGTTTGGAGATGGGCTGAGCCTGATCTGGGTTCAGTTCTTGGTCTTCATTTTTTGTAGTTCCACTGGACTTTCTCTCTCACGTCCAAGACAGCAATGACTCATGGGAATGCAATCATGCATAAAAGCAGTGTAAATTAGATTGGCCAGCCTCTGCACTCTGGGCAAGTAAGTCATGAAATTTCACTTGTTGAGGTATTATTTTCTTCATTTAAGATCATGGAGAGTAATGTGTGTGGGCATGACTGACAGTAGGGAGAGGCAAGGTATTTACCAAGTGTTTCCTCAAAGCTGCCAGAAATTCTATTTACACCTCTAGAAAGTATTATTTATTCCTTTCTTCCTTGTTGTCTTTAGTAAATGAACTTCTACTAGCTCAAGCTGTGGGTTTGTTTTATTGTGACTGAAACTCAAAAACTTTTTTTTTTTGCTTTTTTTGGGTACAATCTTGGTTCAAATGTAAGGAAGATATCATTCACAACATACAAAAATAATGCCCTGTAATTCTGTTTTCAATTTAATCCTGAGGAATTTACCAGAAGTAACAATAGTGAAGATGAACACTTTGATACTCTAATTTATCGTGACATTTTATACTTAAAATAATTTTTTAAATAAATGTAAACAGGCAGTTCTTTCCCTCGCTTTTAAATCTGGGCAAAGTGAAGTGCTGAGTAGAAATGTGTACAGAGACGCTAGTATGTTAAGAGCCAAGGAAAGAGGGTCTGAAAGCTTTCAGGTTGAAAAGTTGGAAGACTGATTACAGTAAGCCATTGTGCAGATATGAGGGTGATGGGAGGCAGGTTTTTTACTCTTAGAAAAGGGGCTTATAAATGTGAAAAGGTACCAAGCTAGAAAGAGCCTTGAGATACTGGATAACATGAGTTTCCGCAAATAACTCATGGTTTCAATATTTTTTAAAGGTAGATATACAAATAGTTCTAGAGTTCAGTAGGTATGAAGAAATGCTCTTTAGCAGAAAGCAAATCAAACCACAATGACATATGTCACACCTGTGAGAATGAGAATCATCAAAGACAAGAAACAGGTATCCACAGGATGTGAATAAAAGGCAGTTTTGTATTGGCATATATATTGGTATAGACATTATGGAAACAGCACAAAGATTCCTAAAGAAATTATAAATGGATGTACCATATGCTATGGCATTTCTACTTCTAGATATTTATCTAAGGAGTACAAAAACATTATCTCAAAGAGATAGGTGCGCTCTTACGTTCATTATGGGTATGCTCTTATGTTCATTCCAATAGCCAAGATCCAGAAGCAACTTAAGTACCTATCAGTGTACTTATGGCTAAAGATATATATATATATATGCATATAGGCTACTACTCAGTTATAAAAAGAAAAGATGATATTCTGCCTTTTGCAACATGGGTAGACCTACAGGGCACTATGCCAAGTGAAATAAGTCAGAGAGACTAAGACAAAAACAATGTGACCTCACTTATATGACAAAATAAATGAGCAAATAAAACTCTAAGATTATAATAACAAAATGGTTGTTACCATTGTGAAAAAGTGAGGTCAAATGTGTGATGGTGGGTGTACATTTGATTATTTTGTGATTATATGGGAAAAAGAAGTAAAGACATATATAATTATGTTCCAATATAGAAGATATAATATGAACTGTTTTCCTTTAAACAGAGAAGCACAGAAGATAAAAAGCTAACAAATTAGAGAGTCTCATTGAAATTGATAGTTTCCTGTGAGTATGAAATTATTTAATAAGAGCAAAGGAAAATCTACATATCAATTTAAGTAGCGGATGCTTCCAAATATTATTGTAAAATGAGATATTTCCCGTGTACTACATTTCTAAACATTCACTAGGATAATTTTATAGAATTTAGAAAGCAGGGAATGGGGCAGGAAGTCCTTTTTAGTCATAGGATTTCATAAATGTCAGATAAGTTTCAGGGAATATGTTACATAATAAGAAGGTGCAGAAACAGTTGTCTGTCTTCAAATGCAAATTGCAAATTAATTAGAGAATTAATCTACTGGCTTTACTAAAAATAAAGGTTATCCAATAAATCCATACTCTTAATTCGTGAAGACAGAATCTTCTTTGCCTTGGTGAGATCCTTGCTAATTAGTTAAAAAACAAAATACTGTTTGCTCTAAAAACAGCAGCATTCCAGCATAAACCAGTGTACATTATTCTTTACAGTCCCTATTTCCATTTTAATCTCAATTTGTTATTTGTGTACAAATCTTCTCTAAGTTCATACATACACATATGTATTATGTGTATGTCTGTGTATATATATACAGACATACACATATATGCACACAGCACAGCACTAGCACAGTCTTACTCAGTGTTTCTCTTTGCCAAAAAAAATAATGTATTACTTTGCAAAAGTTAGCAATTATTTCCTAGCTTCTTTATTTGGAAAATTTGGGAAGAAACCATTATTTTTTTCCCTTCTCTTTTGAAAAAATTATGCATGAGGCAATTTAAGAGACTTGCCATTTACCTAGTAGCAATTTATTCAACTACCAAGAGTTTAGAATCTTTTCATTATTCTTCACTAAAACAATTAGGGATAGTTGTACATTTTAGGTTTATGACTTTTGAAATACATGTGTACCAGACATAATTGTCAACATGTACCTTTTTCTCTATGCCTTTAAGAAGAATCTAAGCCTATCAAGGCAAGTGTTGATTTTTGTGGGTCTCTGAATTTCAAAGGTCTTCCAAAAGAATACTGAATATTTTACAATTCCATGTAATGTTTGACAGTCTTAGCAGTTTCAGAAGTTAACATGCATAAAGCAAAGATTTTTTTTTTACCATCAAAGAAAAGTGACCACACTCAAGTTTTGTTACTGGCATAACAGCTTATGAATCTCAAAAAATTTGCCAGTTAAATTAATAGACAACATGAACTATAATAGAAATTACAATATTATGAAATTCCAATTATTTCTTTTTTCTTTAAAACATTTGCTTAGTTGTTAAAATTCATTTACCCTAAGTGTTCTGGTAGCTTTTAAAATTTCTTCTCACATGTTTTCATATGCTCATATGTATCTATTTAAATTTTATTTTATTAAATACATCTGTAGCTCTTAATGTCAAGCCCTATTCTCATCAGTCTCATCCTCATGAGACTCTCTGAGGTCCTCCACTTTACAGAGGGACAGAGATATTAAGTAATATAAGAATATACACCTGGCAAGCTATAGAACTAGCACTCAGTTCCAAGCAGTTCAGCTCCCAAGTTTGTACTCATGATCAAGGCATCAGGTTGCATTGTAGCTCACACTTATGAAGGATGGGCAATTATTCGATTAAATGAGTGAGTTTTCGCTCCTCTCTTAGATTGATCTGAAGGATCAAATAAATTAGCCCATTGCTCTATCTTAATTTTCCATTTCATAAAATAGAATTGATGTTTACCATCCATTACTCTTCCAAGCAGTAAAACAGAGAGTTTACTCTATTAGTTGCTATGTTTATATTTTTAGGTCTTAAAGACTTAGACAGTGGCAAGTTTAGAGGATGCCCACAGCATAGACTTTTATTTAACATGATTAAGTAAGCCTCTTTCAGTATGAAAGAGTGTGAAATACAGGGGTTGGGCATTGGAGACCTCATCTTCCTAATTTTTGAGCATTATTCCCATTCAACTGAGCTGTTTTCATTATTTCAACTGAATTAGATTTCAATGGTATAAAACAATACTCCAAATAAATGAGATGCCACCAAGAGTTTAGAATATGTGATCTAATTAAAATGCTAACAGTTGAGCTAAATGAAAATGCTTTCTTATTATAGTCCTGTATCAGTTTTTTGTACCAGGAATTATGTATCTATCTGTCGTCTTCTTTATATAGTCTCTACAAATTTCTTTAGGTCTTTCACCAGTTATGGGCATGGCATGAAAAGAAATCCAAAGACAGCTGGTCCAAACACCTTTCAGGTGACCTTAAGTAACCAGGTATCCTTTCTTAGTCTCAAGCTCTTCTGGAAGATGGGGATGGGGTTATAGCAATGACTGTTATTCTATCTGCAGGGCTATCAGCAGATGAGTTAACTTACATGACATTGCTCTGTAGACTGTACCCTGCAGTTACTAAGAAATTAATAGCAAAGGTTTATCTTTGAAAAATCCCCCAAGAAAGAAATTTTTTTTTGCATTATAGCCACCTGAAAAACTGTCCATATGTCTATGGTTGGCCTGGATCTATGTTATTAAATGGATTCAGAAAAGAAATAGGACTTTAGTTACTCCTCAGAAAAGGGGAGACATTTGATGTTCAATGACTGGAGACTGAATTCCTGGTGAAGGAGGGGGGAGAGAATAGTGCTTGAAGTCAGATGATTACATGGTCTGCACAAGGTGACTCAGATGAATATAGACTTTGCCAGAGTCCATAGAGACCATTCCTAGTTCCTTGCCTTGAAGGGAAACTATCGAAAGACCAAACATCAAGGACAAACATCAATGTACCCTCAGAATGTATTCAATACCAATAGACTCTGTGTGCTCTCAGGATATAAAAATAAACTGAGCCCAGGACCTGTGCTGATAGTAAAGATTAATGAGAAAGTCATTGGTAAGTTCCAAGAAATGGACAGAGGAAAAAAAATAGGTGAAAATGGTAATGTGAAGACTGGTTGCAAAGGAATCTAAGAGGCATCTCCTCTTCCCCCCCCCCCCTTTTTTCCTCTTTAAAAACTTTGGAAGCTAACCGAGGTGCTGCTTTAAAATCTGAAACTCTGTGGCTAAAGTTGCACACAAGAGGAAAAATGAGTGCTGTCAGGAGTGGCCTTCTCTAGAACTTATTTCACTTTGATCATTCCCATGATCACAGAATGCACACCTTGCCCTAACTAACCACTTGGCAAACTCCAACCCTGCTGACTGGGGAAACTTGGCAAGCTAGAGTTCTTAAGGTGAAAAGGCCACCTATTACCTCTACTAGAAAAACTCACAAAATTCTTGGCCCACTGATGTCAGTATCACCTTTCCATACCAGAAACAAATTACTAAAGTAGAACAAGGCCTTGGATACCCAAGTGAAGGAAGAATAATGGTGCTGCACTGTACATTCCTCTGGGGCAGAGGCCGTGTCTGTGCGCTCCTGTGGGTGGGAGTGCACACAGCCGACATGCCACTGATAAGCCTGTCTGGTTAAGGACACAGCTCTGCAAGGAAAAGTCTTGGCCTCTTCTGGGGTGTGAAGGAAGTGGGAGCAGGAGGTCAGCAAAAGCCGTTGCATAGTAGTCACATCACTACCGAAATTGCCTTTAAGATAGCCAGCAGCTATAAGGGGGGGAAGAGCAAGATTGTGTGAGTGTGTGAGTGTGTGTGATCTGTCCTGGGCTGAAGGAGCTGAGCTGCCTGTGCTTCACTCTCCACGCCACTACACCCCCACCGACTCTGAACTTCCGATGCCAGGCAAAAAAGGGAAAAAGCCCATGCATGCTTCAGTGCCGGGACCGCAGCTGCGGCTGCGGGTATCTAATAACCACCCCCACGGGCCAGTTTCTGAGCAGGGAAATGGACCGGGAACCGCGCATTTCCTGCTTCGCCTGTGCAAATCCCAGGCGGGGCCAAGCGGGAACAGAGTTACAGTCGAGGAGTCTCCGCTGTCAGGGTGGGGCTCCGGCGGCCTCCAAGGGGGGTGCCCGGAGTGGAGCGCAGACAGAGTGGGAGAGGGCCCGAACGACGAAATCACGCCTCCCATTCTGGAGCATAATGAGAGTCCCCAAATCTCTTGTCGAGGCCCTTTTCAGTTCCCTCGGCGCAGCCTGGCACAAGGTCGGGCGTGGGGTGCCGCGGGCTGGGGCGGGACAGGGGTGTCCGGAGCCCAAGGGGCTGTGCAGCGGGCGCCGCAGCCCCTGGAACGACGGCCACTAGCTTCGAGCCACTCCTCCTCTCTACCTTTCCCACCCCGCCCGCGACCTTCGACCTCGCATCCCGGACCCTTGGGCTAATGGCCCGGGGACGGGAAGGAGACGCGAGCGGTATCACGAGGCACCGCCAGACGCCCAGTCGGCATCCGGACGCTTGACGCGAGTTGGCTGCGTCCCACTGCGCTACCCTACCTGCGAGGTGCGGAGCCCCCGCCGCCCTCGGGGCCGCCGGCCAGCGGAGTGTCTGAGGCGGCCGCAAGCTCGCGTTTTACATATAAATGCAAAGGCCTCACAGTTGTTCTTTGTTCCAGGGATACCATTGTCTGCTCGTCTGCGGGCTGCCCCGGAGTTTTCCCTGGGTTTGCGGCGCTCACCCCCCTCCCCGCCCCCAAGGACTTGCTCTGCAAAGCCAACCCGGATCTGTTTGGGTGCCCACCGCCTTCCCTTTCGACTAGATTCTCCTTCGACTGACTCTTGCTTCCCGAGCGCGGATAATACAAAGCCTGCCGGAAATTACCCAGCGTTTGGTGACTCAGGAGCCCAGGAAAAGCTTGGCTCAGTCTTCCAGGGCCGAGCCACAGTTTGTCACCTACCCGGGTTCATTTCTGCGCCCGTTGGCCAAGGGCCCCCAAGTAGTAACGGGCACAACTTCTTGCTACGCTAAGTCGCTTCCTCACCCAGTCTTTCGAGCCTCGGTTCTGGTCC
Source organism: Uropsilus gracilis (assembly GCA_004024945.1). Lineage (NCBI taxonomy): Eukaryota > Metazoa > Chordata > Mammalia > Eulipotyphla > Talpidae > Uropsilus > Uropsilus gracilis. The sequence continues at coordinate 21,988 of PVHY01016412.1, forward strand.
CGGAACGTGAGTGCAATCAGTAGCCAGGAACCCAAAGATCCTGGACTGTGCAATGCACGTGCGGGTGTACAAGGCTCTTACTCACAAAACTTGTTTGCCCCCACCCCCTCCCCGCGTAAATCTCTTGTGTTGAGAAAAGCAAGGCTTGCAGGAAGCCACTCCGGATGTTTGCTGCTTTTCATGTGGCATTTGTGGCTGGCTCTGATAACGTCCCTAGCTCAGCTTCCAAGACCGCGTTTAGTGGAGACCGAAATAGAAGAGTGCACACATACACACACGCACACACACGAGAGTTCTGTGGCGCCACGGACCCCAACGCCTCCCCAAAATATATGAATAATCAGGAAGAATTAAATCTAAGTAACGGTATGGAAGAGTGACTAGTCTTGGAATGCACCAAAATTCCTTCCTGCGAGTAAACTGTAACTTTGTAACTCGGGGAGTATTTTACCAAGCAGGGGGAGGCCGAAATTTCAACTCCATCTTGTGGATGCTGTGCTCTCACCTGCCTTCTCAGTAATCTTTCCCGACCAAGATCTTAGTAGGTTTCCCGAAACAATTGAAAACGACAGCGAGGAACCCTGAGGTTTTGTTTGTTCCCCATCAGTTTTTTGACCTAGGTGGTGGGCAAGGAAGAGGATGATGTTAAAAACGTACAAGGATAAATCCTTGTGTACATTTTTGAACTCACACCTGGATCGAATTTCTATCATGTTTTATTTTTTTCCTGAGTTAGTCGGATAGACTAGACTGATAAAAGTAATTTTGCAAGTGGCAAAATATACTATTTCATACAATATTTGTACTAATAGAAAATCCCTTTTTATCTAGAAAATAAATTTTGAAAGGATGTTTGTTACTATCCAGAAAAGTTAATGTCAACAAAACAACAAGGAGCACTCTGTGGAATTAATTAATCAGTTAATTAATATATCCATAAGATATAACCACTTACAATGCAATTATGCTTAATTTTCAAGCGCAATTCTTCCCTTAAAAGAAGAGTTTTAAAGAAAAGGTCATTATCAGGGAAATTTGTTTAAGATCAACTGTTTCTAAGCCATCAATTAAAACTACACATCTCTATAATTTCCTTTAACAGCTTTTTTTCTTGTCTGAACCTTAGAGGTGCAGGAAAGAATGATAACTTTCTTAATTTGAACTTTATATGAAGACTGGTTTCTGAAGGTTAGGGCAAAGGAGACTTTACAACTCCTGACAAAGTTAAAGCTGACTTAAAGCTCTTGTGTAGGAGTTCTTTCAAAAAACAGGGAGAGCAGAGAAAATGAAGGCTAGTGGTTTTCAAAGGCTGTGTTCCTTTATTTTTATAGATGCCACTATTAATCAGAGTTGGTGGATTACTTTGTCATTGTAATATCACACCAAAAGCTGCAGCTTTTACCTCCCGGATGTCAGTGCTAGTTTTTCATCATCCTTCACTGTAAATAAAATGAATTCTGAAGATTGATGTATTGATTTCTTTGCAGAGTATCTAATTAGCTACCTTAGAAAACACCACATGAACATAACAGCTTGGTTTAGTGCTTAAGAATTCTTAAATTTCTAGAGATGAACCCCATTCTAGTACTGTGAGCTAGGGCAAGTTTCTAAACCTCTCTGTGCCTCAGTTCCTCTTCTGTTACATCAATTAGTGTTCACCTCATAGTTTTGTTTAAGGATTAACTAGTTTGCTAATGTTTGGAGAGTTTTTAGAACAGTGCTTGGCATGCAGTGTCATAGAAATGTAACCGAACGGCTTGATTAAAAATTCCACTGAACCATTTGTCAGATCGAAACACAAATTTAATAGTTATTCAGATTTTCATTGCAGTCTAAAACATATGGGAATTCCCAAATTATCTGCAAGGACATCATCTTTAAAGTGCCCTAAGAGCTAGTTATCCTGCTGCTCAAAATTCTCTAAATGGACTTGGGCATTTAGAGTTTGGTACTGTAGTTACAGATTAAGGAAAAAATACCTAGTCTTGCCTCTATCGCTGAACACACAGAAGTCTTTGTTATGCGGGATGCATTTCATGTTCCAGTTTTCAAGAGTTGGTCCACTGTGAATAAAAGTTTTGAATTCTTCAGGGTACAGGATATTGGCTACAGAACGTCATTCGGTGATTTAACCTTGTTTTAGAGATTAGCATTTACCCTGCATATAGCATTTCGAATACAGTACCACCAGCGGTGAAGACCTTTCTTAATTATCAATAGTGTTTTCTGTATTCGATAAATACACATTTGAATAAGGTGCCCGTTGGGGTTCCTTCCAAGAAAGTTAGAACACCCAACACAGAAATACCATCAGTTCCTGTAGAGAGAGTAGTTAGTGTTGATGTGAACTACCTTGGCCAAGTTTTCTCCAGAGTTACAATCAACACCCCAGAAGGTTTTTCTGTCGTCCCCCTTCCGGGGTCGAAGAGGGACGTGGCGCCAAGCCCGGCTTCAGCCAGTTTTCCCGGGGGCAGGTGTAGCCCTGGGCGCGGGGCCGGGGGAGGAGAAAGGGCGGGCTGGGGGTTGATCTGGAACTTGGGACTCCGGTGGCCAGCTGGGCGTGGACCTAACCACGCTACCCCGACCCGCCCTCGCAGCTCCATTGGCCAACATCTGTGCAGAAAAGGCCGAGTGGCCGCGGGGCCCCCGCAGTGTCAGTGGGCCGACGGGGACGTCGGTTGCGCGCTTGGCTGGGACTGGTCTGGAGCGCCGCTGGCGGGTTCTGACCCGGGAGTCTCCGTCAACCCTCTGGACTTCTCTCCCTCCGTCGCTCTCCACCCCCTCCCCCCGTGTCGGGGGAGGCGGCGTGTCCGGCGGAGGGTTGTGGGGCTCAGGGCAGGGCTGGAGCGCCATGAGCAGCCCGGATGCGGGGTACGCCAGTGACGACCAGAGCCAGAGCCGGAGCGCGCTGCCCGCGGTGATGGCCGGGCTGGGCCCCTGTCCCTGGGCCGAGTCGCTGAGCCCCCTCCAGGACATGAAGGCGAAGGGCGAGGCGGCGGCGAGTAGCGGGGCGCCGGCTGGGGCCGCGGGCCGGACCAAAGGCGAATCTCGCATCCGGCGGCCGATGAACGCCTTCATGGTGTGGGCGAAGGATGAGCGCAAGCGCCTGGCGCAGCAGAATCCGGACCTGCACAACGCCGAACTGAGCAAGATGCTGGGTGAGTCCAAGCTCGGCACCGAGGCTCGGGCGAATCGCAGCGCCAGCTCTTTCTTGCACCTCCGAAAGGGTGCAGCTTTGCCCTCGAGGGCAAAGGGATGTGCTGCAGCCACGAAAGCCCATCCGCGGCCCCCGTTCTCTAGCCGCTTCCCGCTCTCCCGACCCTGGGGACAGGTTTTCGGTCGCGGGACCTGACATTCCAGGTGACTGGGGCGCGGGTACCACTGTCGGGGAGCGGCGAAGAGGGTGCTCCAGGTGCCGAGCTGGTTTGATAGTTTCCCGACTCTTGCCGGGGCCAGGGGGCCTTTTAAGTTCCTCGGGTCGCCGGCGGTGGGTCAGCTGGGAAGCGGGTCCCAGGAAGCTGAGGAAGAAAGGAGGCGAGGACCCCACATCTCTCGTGTTTTCCAAAGGCTAGGCATTCTCTCTGCGGCCGGGGGTCCCAAACTTTCACTCTTCACCTTGACCTCTTTCCCGCTCTGATTGTGGTAAATGGCTCAAGTTTGGAGGGGGAGAAATGGGGCCAGAGAGCGGGGGGGGGGGACCCCATTCTAAGTCCGGTATCTCTCCCCATCTTCCCACGCCCGTGCAGGCAAGTCGTGGAAAGCGCTGACCCTGGCGGAGAAGCGGCCGTTCGTGGAGGAGGCCGAGAGGCTGCGCGTGCAGCACATGCAGGATCACCCCAACTACAAGTACCGGCCGAGGCGGCGAAAGCAGGTGAAGCGGCTGAAGCGGGTGGAGGGCGGCTTCCTGCACGGCCTGGCGGAACCGCAGGCGGCCGCGCTAGGTTCCGAGGGCGGCCGAGTGGCCATGGACGGTCTGGGCCTGCCCTTCCCCGAGCAGGGCTTCCCGGCGGGACCGCCGCTGATGCCCCCGCACATGGGCGGCCACTACCGCGACTGCCAGGGGCTGGGCGCACCCCCCCTCGACAGCTACCCGCTGCCGACACCGGACACGTCCCCACTGGACGGCATGGAGGCGGACCCCGCTTTCTTTGCCGCGCCGCTGCCCGGGGACTGTTCGGCGGCCGGTCACTACACCTATGCTCAGGCTTCGGACTACGCAGGGCCCCCGGAATCGTCCGCCGGCCCTCTTCACTCGCGGCTTGGTCCCGAGCCTGCAGGCCCGGCCATGCCAGGCCTTCTGGCGCCCCCCAGCGCCCTGCACATGTACTACGGCGCGATGGGCTCGCCGGGGGCAGGCGGCGGGCGCGGCTACCACCAGGTGCAGCCGCAGCATCACCCTCCGGGCCCCGGACAGCCTTCGCCCCCTCCGGAGGCAATGCCCTGCCGGGACGGAGCCGACGGGAACCAGCCCACTGAGCTCCTCGGGGAAGTAGACCGCACGGAATTTGAACAGTATCTGCACTTCGTGTGCAAGCCCGAGATGGGTCTCCCCTACCAGGGACATGACTCTAGTGTGAATCTCGCAGACAGCCACGGGGCCCTGTCCTCGGTGGTGTCGGATGCCAGCTCTGCGGTATATTACTGCAACTACCCTGACGTTTGACAGGTCCTCATCCCACCCAAGCCTGCAGGCCAGAAGCACAGTGTTACCCACTTCCTGGAGGAGCTAAGGAAATCCTCATCCTCATGTTGTGTTGTTTTGTTTTTAAGTTGCCTCGGCATATAATTTATGGTAATTTATTTTGTCTGCCACTTGAACATTTGAGAGAAAATGAGCTTGTGTGTTAAGATTGTGCAGATACTTGTTTACCACAGTTGCATTGTGTAAAGCCCGTTTTTACTTTACGTTTACCGGTTTAGAATGTGTCCCAGAGAACAACTTCCATTTTCTGAAAACCTACTGATCAAAAAAATTTTGTTCCGGGTGTTTTTTTTTTTTTTTTTTTTTGATCTTGAAAAATAAAATCTGGAATTCTAGTTCTATTTTGTCATTCTGCTAGTTCCTCTGTCTCAAAAAACCAATTTTTGCGATCGATGTTAAGTATTAGTAGGGTTAGAAATAATTCAATGACAATTTAGTATACTGTTAAGGTGGATTTTCTTTCCCTTACCATGGACAGTGATTTCAAGGAGTAGCCCTAAAATGCACATTGAGGAGATTGTTCAAGGTGGAGAAGGGCCGGAGAAGACTCTTGGAGCAAAACCTACCTTATACATTTGAGGATTACTAAATAATGTCAATTTTAGTATTTCACTTTTCATTAGATGAGAAAGTCTAAAGAAAATTTTGGTTTCAGTTGTGCAATTTTGACCCCCCACCTAAAGAGATCTTTGGATTTTTAAAAAAGACCGCCTCTTTCACCGAGAGTCTGCACTCTCATTCAACATTGAATTTAGTCTTTAATCCTCAGTCTGCAGATAGGGAAGTAGTGATGTTGGGCTAAAAAATAAATGGAAAGAATCACAGGAAGTAATCAAAACATGCACTATAACCTTTTAAAAAAGCTCAGCACCCATGATTGCAAAAGGATATTTTACTGTTCACAGGTTAACTGCTTATAGGACCTATTGACACCTGTAGTTTGTTACTAAGCTTTTAGGAGTGAGGATGTGGGGTGGAGAAGGGATGGCTTGTATGTAGTGGGCTTTACAAATGCAATCAAAGCCACAGCCTTTAGGGTTTGACTGTTTTGCTCCTATAGGAAAGAAACTCACAGGGTCCTTGCATAGGGGTTTGTTGCTGCTGTGTGCTATGGCACTAATTGCTGTGGCATTTTTCTTCATGTTGCAGATTGAAACAAATGATGTATACAGATGACTTGTAATGATTCTTCAATACCAGTTTTTATAGACTTAGAGCCTGATCAAGCCTTTGAGCTTAGGTGCTTCTCATTTTGCCAGTATAAGGCCTGGAACCATCACTGGTCTTGTGGATGATAAAAATTTGGTTTTAAAAATTCTTAAAGTATTTGTTAACTCCCTCTGCCAGAAAGAACACCTGGTTAGCATACTAATGGCAAGAAACTAATTATTGGGGACATAAGACTGGTTTAAAATGTTTCTTTTGAAGAGGGTGAACTGAGGTGAAATGTTCAGTCCTTTGAGAAATGGCAGAGACTATGGTTTGAGAAGAAATTCCTGCATGCTAGGAATGCTCAGGACAAAGTTTTCACTGAGGAAATATATTTTGTCAGATTTAACAGGCTATCTTAATTTTTATTTTTCACTCTAGGAATATGAACACAGGTTTGGAAAAATCAGGAAAAGAGCTTTGTGTGCCAGAGAAATCAAGGTAGTTTTAAATGACAGAATGTAAAACTTGGTCTCAAATTGGATGACTGATACCAAATTCAGAGACCCCTTTACCCCAGATGAACTCGCATGAAGTGACCAGTTTCCAGCTACTCATCAGTTTTTAAAGAATATTCATCTTAGTTTTTCATTATTTAGTTTTGGAAACATACATAAAGGATAGCCCCTTCCCATTTCTATTTCTGAGATACTAATACTATAGTATTGCACCAGGATATAGGAATACACCCTTTTCATGAACAGAGTTATCCTGACTTTATGCCAACATTGTCTACATCCCTTATTTGAGGGACCCAGAACAAGAAGGGGCGTTTCTATTCCCATGAAACACACCGGACCACTTCCCCTTAAAGCCACCAGGTTATGCCTGATACATTAGATACTTGGTATATTACTGACAGAAACATCTAAGATAATACCACAACAAACAATTATTTGCATCTCAGAAGAGTAGTGTAATTTTAATTGAATTGCACTAATGACATTTTGTTCTTTAAATTTAGGCGGATATTAGGAAAAGTACATACAAACAAAAGGAATTTAGAGAAAATGGATTGGGGTTCTATTAAACCATCCATACCATCTCTAACATTTTAAGTGCCTCATTTCATTTTGCTTTTAAAATTCAAAACTGTGCTTATGTCATGATAGATGTTCAATATTTTCTTCCTCCCCTGATTGCCCTTTAGCTTCTGACAGCACGGAGAGATTTTTATATCTATTATTTCAATATAGGTTTATTCTTCCTACTTATGAAATGCTTCCTTTTGAGTCTAAATATTCATCTGAGGAAAAGTGGTACTAATGTCTTACCAGTCCCCTTCTAGAGTAGGAGGAAAATGGACTCCATTTCCTCCACATAAAGCTGTGGCTGACAGTACTTTCTTCGGGTCCCTTGAATAGATCCAGCTACACCTGAATTTTTCACTACAACATCTAGCCCTACCTTCCTTCTCTAAAATATTAGAGAAAGCTGTTATTTGCCTTATTCTGAATTACAAGGCAGTTCCATGTGAATCAGCAATCCAGAGTGCAACATTCCCCATACACAAACACTGTACTCTCACCACTGATGGTGTTTCTCCAGGTTTTTTCAAGACACTAAGCCCAGTAGGAAAAACTGTTTAAAAAGTAAAATAGTATTTTTATGCTCAATATGAAATTTCTTAGCAATATCTTACAGAAAATGTTAGATAATCTTATGTTATGTAATGATGTTCTTTAACATAAATTTTCCCTGCATTTCAAGTGCAAATAGCAATTTGAATGAAAGAAAAATTATTTTAATTCTTGCTGAAAACATTTTAGCATTAAGGATCTTATTTCCACTTTAGTAGCAGTATTTTTGAGTTCTTAATGATGGAGTTTATTATTATTATTTTATTATTTAAGTTTCAGGTGTGCCTCATAAATTAACACCTATATGTATACTACAGTACGTTCACCATTCAAGTCCAATGTACCTTTTAAACTTGATTTGACTATTATGCTTTTCCCTTCCCTTCTGTTAACTACTCATTTAGTTTATAGTCTGCAAGTTTCTCTTTATTTTGTTTATTCATTTGTTATAATTCCCTGTATATGACATAAGAATGTGCTTATACTATGTTTATTTGCTAAAGTTAAAAATCATAACATGTTTCTCAACATGATATCATTCAAAAAGATATTTTGTGAAGTCACATAGTATCTGGATATCTGGAAGTGCATAAATAAACTACAGAAAACATATTCTGGACCATGGCCTATGCCCTCTCTGGAAACCAGTGCCCCCCCACAACTGATATCTTGGTAGTCAAGGAAAAGAAGCAGAGTGGCAAATTGCAGTAAACTAAGTTTTCTGCTTTGTCTAATTCCTTTCTGCTGCAAGGATCTCCTGTCTGCTTTCACAATATCACCTGACATGCCACATGGTAAGTTCTCAGAAAATCGACTGAGGAACTGAGACTGAAGCTTCAATTTTCAAATGGAAATCCCTAGATCCTGCTGTAGCTCTCTCTTTCCTATTTGTGACATTCACTAGTCAGCTGAAAAGTGTGTCAGAATATAAAATTTCATGGTGCAAGAAAATAAGTAAGTGAACAATGCCACCAGTGGCAGTGTTCCAAAAGAAGGAAAGCAATGCATTTTGCACCAGAAGTTCTTCTGCCCCAGCAATTGCCACTGTGCAAATTTTAGCTGGGCAAATTTGGAGATGTCACTAAATCTTTCTTTCTTCCTTTATTTCTCTCTCTCTCTTTCTTCTTTTTAAAATTAAGTATGGTGGACATATTATATAACAGAAGGTGTACACTGTCTTAATCTGACATTTAGTTATTGCAATATGATTGTCATTGTAATGTTACTACTGATAATTACCAGATTGTATAATATTTTTAGTGATGGGAATAATTAACTTTTGGTTTTGGCAAGTTTGATGAGTGTAGCAAAATAATGCTGACTATTCCCTAATATCTTGATCTACCCTTGACTTGGTGGATTTTTATTTCATTAGTTTATTGAGAAAAAGAAAACAAGAACTTGCTTTTCCAACATGCTTTGATCAGTGGATTGAGAATTTTCCAGTCTTGTAAGATTGTTCATTCTTTCTGGAAACAAATTACTATGAGCTTTGGATAACTAATCCTCTGATTATAAAATGAAGAGAAATAAATTGTCACTCTAAGATTTATTCATATAGAATGTTTTAATTCATTGTATTCCCACAATGCATGAAAATCCAAGATCTTTAAATAGGGATATTTCATGGAAACACACTATGTGCTATGTCAAGCTTGCTGACATTTATTTTTCAACTCAACGCCAATCAACATTTCCCAAGTCCTGAATCACATATCCATGTCACTAACTTTTTTTTTAAAAGATTGCTCAGAGTTGGAATTTCTTGAGAATGAATAAGCAGAATGGAATGGGGGAGGACAGCAAATCAAGAAATAAATTCTGACTTCCAGCAGTTCCAAGTAATGCTGAAACTTGATATTCAGGTTTTTAATCACTCCCTCCTCAAAAACTATGTGCTGAGGGCAATGGTGGATGTAGAGAAGAAAATCCTGAGACTTGCCTGAAATATAGGAACAGTTTATAGCTGTTTCCTAGATGTGAATTCTTATGCTTATTTTAATAAATTCGTTTGGACATTGAAAAACAATAGCAAGGTTTGCAGGTGCAAACACAACACATACACAATTAAACTGTGAAGGGTTTAGTGAAGAATGTAAGAGGGAGAAATACAGAACGAAAAGTTCAAGTCTGTAAATTCATGGTGGAGCATATGGATTTGAAAAATAGTTTTATTGATTTAAAAATAATTGAAAACTTTAAATGAAGCCTAGTTTACATAAAGAACAAAATATCAGATAATCTTACAATATAAACTAAGTTGTTTTTGTAGGGCGCCGTCGACATTAATAACTTTTTTTTTCTGGTTCATTAATATGCCCGCGCAGTTATATGTTTATCAGTTTTAGACATTAATTTCCTGCTATAATAATTAAGCATTTCCTGAGCTCCTCTATTCATCAGATACAGCTAAATCTTTGTATCCATTTCTTTATTGTCAGTACCTTTAACAATACTAGGATCGCACATTGCACACCCTTTTTCATGTTCTATCACAAAGGCCTGAATCTTCAGCGAAAGGAGAGGTTGTTGGTGCTCCTATCATTTCCAGCGGCAAACCTCCGCCAGGAAGGCGGAGTTTTTCACGAATTTATTGGGAGGGGCGGCGGGGGGGGGGAGTGGTGGTAATAACTGGGAAGCTAATGAAATAATGTTGTACGCGATGTGTAGAAAAGCATTCATTTTCACACCATTTCAATCAGTTCCAGACAATCAGGGCTGTTTTCCGTCTTGCTTGCAACTTCAAATTCACTCTCTGCTTTCAGTCATGAAGAAAGAGAAGTCGTCTTTTTAAAGCTTAAGGCAAATAAAATACAAAGGGGCACGCCCTGCACTCAGCCCTTTCCCGCCCCTCTGTCCCGGGGTGCCCTTACGGATCCCCGGAGGTTTGGGTTATTACTGCCCGCTAGACGTCCGGGAGCAGAAGAAGCAATGCAATCCCAAGGCGCCAGAACCTATCGCCAGGAATTTGCATCCCCACGGCCATTCCTTGGGGGGTACTTTGAGGACTCTGCAATGACTTGACTTAGAAGGTAACGATCGTAGGTTTGACGTAAGAAAAAAAGGTCTGGGAGTGGGTCAAGGAGAGCACCGCCAGCGTGGCCCCAGCGAGTAACAGGAACGGAAAGACGGCGACGTCGCGCGCTGGCTTCAGGCCCTTTGCTTTGTGACCCGGCTCCCGCCCGGGTGTACACCGCCTGAAACGAATAGCACTCGAAAGTCAGAACACGGCTTCCCGTTTGTACTTGTTCGGGAGCCTGCCTGCCTGCTGAGCCAAAGCTTCAGAGGATTCCAACGAGACAGTGCGCACTGACTCCTCCGAGGGGAGGGATTTTGGCCTCGCAGTGTTATTTTCTGCAACGGAGAGAATTAAAATCAGCTACCTTCCGCTGCACTTAAAGAGAGTTGGCCGCAGCTGCGAGGCTCGGCGCGGGAGTTCTCTGTGCAGCGAAGCCTGATGGCAGCAACGGACCTGCCTTCAGTGGACCACGTCGTGCAGGTCCCGCGGCCCCTGGGCTCCCGCAGCGTCCCTGGACCGCGCGGGGACCTGGTTGCGCAGTGAGCTGGGCTGGTCTGGAACGCCAGGGACGGGTTTGGGCCGGAGAAATTGAAGCTGCCCGCAGGCCTACTCCCTCCACCTCTCTCACAACCTCCTCCCGGGTCCCTGGAGGCGGCGTGTCGGGTGGAGGGTTTTGAGGCTCAGGGCAGAACTGGCGCTCTTAAAGTCGGCCGGATGCGGGGTACGCCAGTGGCGACCACAGTCAGACCCGAACCCATGCCTGCGGCAACGGCCGGGCTGGGTCCCTGTCCCTGGACCGAGTCGCTGATGCCCTTCCAGGACAAGACAGTGAAGGGTGAGGTGTGGCAGCGGGGCGCACTAAGGGTTAGTGTCGCATCTGGCGCCATCGACTTTTGTCGAAGGTCGGATGCCAACCTTGCGCGCTGGGACCCCCGACCCAGCAGGACCAGTAGAGAGGCGCTGGACGCCAGAGGGAGGGGGCGGAGCACAGGGGGTGGGGAGTGGAGGGACTCGCGGAGACCAGGGCTCCGGGAGAGTGGGCCTCGGCCGGGAGCGACGCGGCTCTCGGGCTTCGACTCCGCAGGGTCTGGGCTCTCCTCGAACTCTCTGGCGGAGAGTTTTACTTCCGAGAAACAGTTGGCATAAGTAGAATCTTCTTGGGATGGGAGGTGAAAGTTAAAAAGTTCAAGATCTTATTGTTAACCATCAATGGCAACTTGAAATTTTGCGCTGTCTTGAGAAAGGTTTTTTTTTTTTTTTTTTTTTTTTTTTTTTTTTT
>PVHY01016413.1:0-33796 GCA_004024945.1 Uropsilus gracilis
AGCAAGAAAGGGGGAGTGGGGTAAAACTGTGGGTGCATGGGCACAAAATATTAAGATGAGGCTTCATGGGGGACAAGGTGACAGGAAAACTTCAGGGTAGACAATGACATAAAATAAAATAAATAATAATTTAAAATGAATATAAAACAGTACTACTTTAAAAGATAATAAATGTATACTGATTTCTCATTTTAAAAAAGAATAGAGAGTTTTGTGAGTTCCGTTCCTGGGGTGGGGGTGGCCTTGCAGTAGGGGTGGATAGGTGGGCACAGGGCAACCATCCTATTTGTTGACTCATATGAAAGGCATGCAGAGAAGGTTGGAGTGGAAGCTGAGGGAATGATCTTCCCTAGCCAACTTTTGCTTTAATTTTTCCTGTATCTTTTTCTACTATAGGCATATTTGTAAATAGCAGTTCAAAGCATTATAATTTCTAAAAGCACTCACTTATTTCAATCCATGTAACAGGTCTGTGCCTAGCAGTGATGGACATCTGAAATGCTAATCTTTTCCATTCTTTCCAGCACACAAAGATGCCTTCTGCTGAAGGCTGAACATGCTTCCAGGGGAGCTCTCAGAAACTGGCATGACTATGGCTCAAGATCCAGTCTTGAGCAGTGTAGATCCAGAGGTGCATCACAAACCTGTAGTAATCTAGCTCCCAGAGACTGGAATCTCTAATAGAAGGCTGGATGTTCGTGTATTAAGTTACAGTGAGAAGTGCAGCTGTTGGACCAACCAGAAGGCTTGAGTGAGCAGATAGGAACATTCTCTCCCAGTATGCTGGTTATTTCAGAAGCCAAATCATAATCAGCCCAAGTTATCCACTTAAAGTGAAAAATACAAATTTTAAGTGAACCAAATGTTCATGTGAGCCCAGCCTAGCCTGACAGATAGGAAACCAGATTACTAGGTGATTGCTTAGGAAACAGGGAACCAACCAGTGAAGGGGAATTTGCTGGTCCTGAGGTGTGTATTTCACTCAGCAGCTTAATGCCAGCCCACACCCCATGAACACCTTGCCAAGAAAGCTGTAATGCTTACATCTGGTGAGCTCAACCTTCCTCTCCTGCACAGGGCATGGACGTGATTGCCTGTCTGTCTGGCCATGGCAGCTCTCCACTTTCAGTGCTTCTGTTTCCTGTGGTCCTTGTCCAAACAGGGTTACAATACAAATAATTAGTTTTCTGCCTACTTTCTGGGATTGTTTCCAAATGATCTCAGTTGGAATTTTTGCAGTTTTAAAACTTGTTAGTCACATATTTACTTACAAAGTGTTTTAGACTCTAGCACAGATGGCTAATCTAATTCATTAAGTGTGAATTTTACTAGTTTAGCTTTTTAAAATGTTGATTTCATGAACAGCGATGCATTTTCTATATAAAAATTCCAGCATGTGTGTGTTTCATGAGCTTAGAAGTGGAAGGCACCAGTGTCTTGCCCTGGGTCACACAGCTGGTCATTTTTAGAACTGCATTCCAAACCCAGATCATCTTAGTTCAGAACCCACTCTTGTTCCATTGGGTGTGATTGAGCTCTCCACTCTTAGGAAGTTTTGTTTTGATGCAAGAAAGGAAAAATCCATGTGTTTTTAAATGTTAGCATTTAAAAAAATGTTCACAAGTTTTGTTCTAAATGGCAGCAGTGGGCAGAAACTTAAACGTGTGCAATGGAGAAGTTGAGAAGATGTGAATAAGAAAATAACTCAGATGAAGCCCCCTGCTGTGCACAGGGACCATGAGGTCCAGGCATAGAGCTTCCAGCCACCCTGTCTGAGAGTACACAGTTCAAGGATGTGTTTTATTGCAGAATCTGAGTGCATCGGAGGCAAGAGGGAAAATCCAATACCAGGTTACCTTGCATGAAGTAGCAGGAGGGAAAACCACACTACAGAACATCACAGAACATACCTCCTGGACCTATATTATTCCTAGAACTGGGACCTGGGCTGTGACTGTGTCTGCAAATAACTCAAAGGGTAGTACCCCTCCTACTCGTGTTAACATAATGGACCTGTGTGGGACAGGTTAGTACCATGTTTTCTCTTATCTTGCCTGTGGGAACTGTGCCTTTCTCATCTCTCATCTCGGGTAGGTCTAGCCCAGTGTCTGGCATGAGTAACATAGGAGCATAGACCTTAGAGTCAGAAACCTGCCAAGGCTTTTTCTACTTAGCCAAAGAGTGGCCTTCAACAAGTGAATTAACACCTCTAAGCTTCCATTTCCTCCTCTCTAATGTAGAGATTACATTACCTACTTTGCAAGTCATTATGATATTAAGAACAGAGACTAATACATGACCAGTGCTTAATAAGTGTTAAGGGAATATGAGATAGTTTGCATGAAGACTAATATCTGGCTAATCTTTCCAAAAGCAAGAGTGAACAGGTGGTGTTGACTTCTAGAAAAAACATTTCATTGGAATTTCATTGAATCTGTAGGTTGCTTTTGGTAGAATAGCCATTTTGATAATATTGATTCTTCCAGTCCATGAGCAGGGAATGTCTTTCCATTTTTTTTTTATATCTTATTCTATTTCTTTTAGGAATGTTTTGTAGTTTTCTTTGTATAGATTCTTCATGTCTTTTGTTAGGTTTATTTCCAGGTGGATAATTTTCAATGGTGTAATGGTAAATAGAGTCGTTTTCTACAATTCTTCTTCTGACTGAGTTTTTGCATGTAAGAAGGCCATTGATTTCTGTGTGTTGATTTTGTAGCCACCAACTTTACCGAACTTGTGGTTTTCAACATAGAGTATCATATCTGCATATAATGATAGTTTCATTTCTCCTTTCCCTATATGTATTCCTTTTATGTCTTTCTCTTGCCTTATAGCCCTGGCTAGAACCTCCCCAGCAATCCTACTAGTGGAAATCTACCCAAAGGATGCAAAAACACTAATCCATAAGGACACTGTACGCACATATTTATTGCAGTACTGTTTACAATTGCCAAGATATGGAAACAACCCAAATGCCCCCAAAACTAATGAATGGCTGAAAAAGATGTGGTTTATTCACACAATGGAATATTATGTATCAATCAAAGAAGACAATCTTATGTCATTTGCAGCAACTTGAATGGAGCTAGAAGGAATCATAGCAGAAATAAGCCGGAAAGAAAAGGAAAAATATGGGATGGTCTCACTTATATGAGGGATTTAGGAAAAACAGACAAGAAAAAACATAGAACTGAAACACAGAGTGAGAGAGGGGGAGGAGGAAGAAAAGGGGGAGAGAGAGGGCACAAAAGACTGAGATCATTCACGGGTGATAAGGTGGTGGGAGAACCTCGGGGTAGACAGTGATATTTTATATATGTGTGTGTGTGCAATCAATAAAAAATTTTAAAAATAAATTAAAAAACATTTTACTACCACACAGTCAAAATATATTTTAAAACCAGTAGTATTAAAATGAAATTCTGGCTATAAAGAAACTACAGATCTTCCTTAATTTACAATAGAGTTGCATCTCAATAAATCCATTCTGAGTTGAAAATACTGTTAAGTCAAAAATATCCAGAGTTGAAAATGTATGCCATGCACCTAACCTACTGAACACCAAAGCTTCACCTAGCCTACCTTAAACATGCTCAGGACACTTAGATTAACTAACACTTAGATTAACTAACAGCAGAATCATCTAACACAAAGAAGTCCATTTTTAAATAAAATATTGACTATCTCAGTCACAGATGGGCACTTTGCAGACATAATGGGGTACTAAAATACAATATAAAAAAATCTCTAGCAACATAGTGCACTGTAGTGTATCAGCTATTTAGGGTTGTGATGGAGTAGCTGGCCAGAGGTTTGGTTTAGAGTCACTGCTCAACATCAGGAGAGTATCCTACCACTTATTCACTCAGGAAAAGATTAAAAATTTAAAGCTCAAGGTACAGTTTCTGCTAAATACATATTGTTTTTGCACTATACTTAAAGCAGAAAAATCATTAAGTCCAACTTTAATAGTTGAGGACTTCCTGTGTAGTAATATTTTGCTTTACTACAGCTCTTTATTACATAAATGTAGATACGCATCCAGCTATTTACATAAAAATCTTCCAAGTAGCCAGGCATGGTGGCGTGCACCTGTTATCCCAGTTACCTGTGAGGTTGAGGCTGGGGAATCACTTGAGTTTGTGGGTTTGAGACAACCCTGGGCAACATAGTGAGACCTAGTCTCTTAAAAATATAAAAATATGTATTAAAAAAAAAAAGAAAACCTCCCGTTTTATAATTTCATTCTCTGAGAACTTAGAAAATAGATATTAAAACTGTTTCTCAAGAGCTCTATTATAAATGGATTCCATGCCAAGATTGTTAGACTAACTTTTTAAAAATTCCTAATAGAGTCAAAATCTGTAACTAGATTCCTTCCTTAAAATTCAGTGCAATAATTTCATCTATATGCATGTCTAGCAGTTATCATACTGGAGAAGTTTCTACTCAGACATAATTATTTTATATATATTGTTAAATCTTCATTCTGTATCTTCTTAGTCATATGTCTGAGATAAAATAGTAAATGAAAAGAACAAGAAGAAAATGCAGTAAATACTAATAGAACCTTGGGTTGGTATACAAATTGGGAGTTTTTCTGACAAGTAAGGGTTGATTTTGCCAAGGGTCTGACTACAGTGACTTATTTATTCTTTCACATAAAAGAAGTACAGACATACATAGCCTACAGTTAGTGTGAACACTTCACTCCATCATCAGGAATTCAGGCTCCTCCTTTCTGTTCCCTTTGCCAATCTTGGCTTCCTTCCTCAAGATGGAAATGGTCCAAAATTACTGCTGAAATTCTAGCCATTTCCTTCCCAGGCAGCAGGAAAAAAAAAAAGAAGAAAGACTCACCTTCCTCAAAACACTCTTGAGGTGTTTTGTCACAGATAACACATTTCAGTCATCATTAACACTAATTGGTCACCTGCTCATATCCAGGTACAAAGAGGCCTCAGAGTAGACAGCAACAGTCCCATAATGAAGACAGAGTATTTGGTAGGCAAGTTACAATAATCAGATCTATCAAGTATCTAACTTTTACAAATAATTAAGAGATGAGGGGATAGGAACATGTAACTCAAAGAATAGATGTAAAAGGAGAAATAGGAATAGGAAAATATATTCATCCTAACTCTCTACTGATGATGTGAATTTTTTTGAAAACATGAGAAACCAAATTTGAAGAGGCAGGTCACGTTTAGCCAGGTGAGAGGTACAGGTGCTCAGTGAAGAGGATTTGTTTTAAAGTAAGATCTACGTGGGCATGCAAGTTGAAAACATTGGGGGAAGGGAGAGGGGAAAGTGAAGATAAAGAGGAAGAGAGGGATAGCTAATGAAGTGAAGTCCCTGGGGAACTGGAAGATGATGGAATCAACTGTCAAAAGGAATAGTTCTTCCCTTAGAATCAACAGGTGTTAAATAAAGATCAGGTTCCTTAAAGATGAACATTGAAAAAGCTCTCTACAACTAAGCTTTAACCAAGAGGGTCCTAGACCTCAAAATCTCAGAACTTATTGTCTCTTCTAATACCATACCCAAGCCATCCAGTGCAAGTATTCATGCACCCCAGAGTGATCTGGAGTGCTCATCTCACATGCATTCTGAATGATCTGCAGGGATAGGATACCATGGTTTTGTGTGTATGTCTCTGTCAGTATATGTTCACACTACTCATATATGTAGCTTTCCTTCTGAGAAGGAAAAAACAGCAACACCCCCACTGAAAGAATTCTTAAAATTCTTCAAACAGGAACAAGTTGATTATAAAAGGCACCTGCCAAAGCATTGCTTATCAAAAAGCACAAGAATTATTTTGTTGATTCATGATGAAAACTGAATGTATACTAAACCTATCAACAAGTATAACATATTTGATGCTCCAGACCAGAGCATGTGCTGGAAAATTCTTAAAGCTACAGGAAGAGGAGGAAGCCAGTTTAGTCATAAATGGAGGTCCACACAGATGTCAAAGGCCCCAGGAGATAAAACAACTTAGGCAAAATCGTACATCTAATTAGTGGCAGAACTGGAGTGAAAAATCAGGCCACCTATCTGTTTGGCGGGCACTTTTGCTTGCTACCTTACAAACTTCATGATTTAATTCAGAAGCTCTCAGTAAAATAGAGATGGGAAAGTGAACGATAAGGCAAAAGGAATAATTTTGAAAGGTGTCAGTGGTGAGTTGTGACAAAGTTCTGAAGTAGAAAACATGCCCTGACAAACATAGAGGGGGAAATCAGGCTGGTTCCTGGCAAGTGTAGTGATTTAGAGGTGGGAAAATGCCAAGTTGACTTACTTAACAAATTCCAGAGAAAAAGCTCTTTGGCTATTTTAGCCCATAACCTGGCAAAGAGTCTTGTGAACCCACATGCTCAATAGATATTTACCAAATGAATAGATTTATTCTTAAAAATAAATAACTGCATACATGCATATATAAGTAAACTAATAAACAAATAAATGCCATGGCATAGCCAAGACATCAAAGGCCAAGGCAAATGAAGGCAAAGGAATGACTGCTGGAAAGTCCAGTTCCTCATGCAGTAGCCAATACACAGGTTACCAGATCTTGCCACCCTACCTGGCCCTTAAAGAAAGGATGGGGCAGCTGAACCCCTGTGAAGTGGGCAATGGTGAGGGAGCAGAGGTCTGAGGTACACTTTCCAGTTACATTCCTTTGTGTTGCCTGGGTTGCCCTGATAATCATTGCCAGGCATTTCTACTACAGGGCAAGAAACTCTAAAGACCAGGGCACACCGTGACTTCAAGGATGCCCTGAGGAGAGCAGCAACAGCTGACAGGAAAAGCATGCCCGTATGTGCCTGTAATATATTGAAAGATAAAGACCTCCAAAGGAGAGTCTGTATGATGAAAAATTATCCTTCAAAAGTGAAAAACGAATAGACCTTCTCAAACAAAGAAAAACTGAAATAATGTGTTGCCTGCCTTGCAAGAAATATTATAAGAAGTTATTCAGGGAGAAGGAAAATGATACTAGGATTATTTTGTGATAAGATACCATATTATTTAAAAGTGGCTTGGATTAGTATTTTGTGAAAATAAAAATTTTGAAAACTAAGAATAAAGGAAAACTTTTTAGTTTTTTCAAGACTTTTTACCACAGGCACCATCTTAATAAAAGTATATTGGAACATTCACTTTAAAATTAGTAGCAATATAGAAGCAAACGAAAGAAGAAATAAGATTTAAAGATTAGAAAGAGCTGGGCCGGGTGCGGTGGCATGTGCCTTTAATCCCAACCTAAGAAGGGAGACTGAGAGTAGGAATCGCTTGAGTGTGCGGGTTCAAGACCCACCAGGGGCAATATAGTGAGACCTAGTCTCAAAAAATAGCTGGGAATGGTGGCGCGTGCCTGTAATCCCAGCTATCTGGGAAGCTGAGCCTGGGGATTGCTTGAGTCTGTGGTACCCCAGGCAACGTGAGCCTGCGGTTCCCCAGGCAACATAGCAAGACCTAGTCTCAAAAAAAAAAAAAAAAAAAAATTACAAGGAGCTATTTCAAGTGTGCAGTTAATAAGATAATTACATGGAAAATTCAACAAGGGCAATAGATGGAATGGCAAAAATTAGAAATTTAGAAAATACCAAGTATTTCCAAGGAAATACGAACCCTCTTACTAGTAGCACTTAAACACTCTGTCAATTCATGTCAAGCAGCGCTTTACATATGTATTCAGAGACGTCCTTGCTTAGGCATATACAAAAATGTGTAAGAGAGTGTTCATTGCATCCTTGCTTGTGCTAGCAAAGAATTGAAAGGAACCTGCTTGCTTATCTCCTGAGTGCTGGACCAAGGGTTGAGGCAGTAGTCTGAAGGAATGATATGCATTTACATGTGGGCGCAGAATGGATGTCTCCCAGAAAATTAATGTTGAGTAAATAAAAGAGAAGCACTTGACTGAATCCCAATATACCCCTTGAAAATACAACACACAAACACACAGCAACTCTAATTTTTTGATAAGATATATAAACATATGGGAGGGGAATTGGAAGAACGCATGGGACATTGGGCAAGTACCATGGGGAACATAGAAATGGAAAGATGAAGGGCAAAATCATTCCACAGACCATATTACACAGATTATCACATTTGCACAAGCCCAGTGATGCCAGAACTGAGCAGTAGGATGAACATAAATCTGTAAACCCAAAATACGTAAAAAGAATTTTTTCCTAGCCGGGCGTAGTGGCGCGTGCCTATAATCCAAGCGCTGGGAGGCAACAGGACAGGGATCTCTTGAGTTTGTGGGTTCAAGACTATCCCAGGCAACATGGGGAGACCTGGTTCTTGAAAAAACAGCCAGGCATGGTGGCAGGCACCTGTAATCCCAGCTACCTGGGAGGCTGAGGTTGGGGATTGCTTGAGTCTGCAGGATCGGGACTACCCTGGGCAACATAGTGAGACCTAGTCTCAAAAAAAAAAAAAAAAAAAAAAAAAGATTTTTTTTTTCCCTCATACTTTGCAGGAATGAGCTGCTTCTTATCCCCTGTCATTGTATTTTTACCCCTCTTATTTCCCCTAAAGAGTTGCTGGCGCCTGCCCTGGTCTCTGTCAACCCAGAGGGCTTGGACAACATCATGGTGACCTGGGAGCCTCCCAGTAAAGCATCCCCTGCTGTCCAGGAATACGTGGTGGAATGGAGAGAGCTTCGTCCTGGAGGGAGCCCTGAGCCCCCTCTAAACTGGCTTCGGAGTCCCCCTTACAACATGTCCGCTCTCATTTCAGGTACTTAATTGTTCACCTTCTCAATGTAGGGTTGCTGGAGTTCACATTTGTTTGAGAAACTTCAGATGGGAGCTCAGAACCATAAAACTTTGATTACAGGTGGATGCATGAGAGAAGGAACTGTAATAGCCTAGGGTCCATCAGGACAGCACATCAGAATGCATCACTGCAGCTGTTGAGGAACACTGGTTTAATAAATATTCTAATATTTATGAAAAATCCATGCACTTGACACATTCACCACAAAAGATGAATGTATGACTGAACCAAACAAAAATGGCAGAGGGCTAAACAGTGTGATGGGCACCTGACATTTGAGAGTTCACTTAATTCCCAGTGAATCCACTTAATGCCCAACCATGTGGGGCAAGATTATTATGTCCATTGTAAAGATGAGGAAGCCAAGAGATTTGTAATTCCCAATTCTACCTATAATTTTTGTGACCAGGAAAATTCAGAATTATCTGTATCATCATTGGTGTCTTTAATCTTTAAATTCTGAATCTGTGAAAGGTGATGTTCTAGTGAAAGTGTATAAAATATATATATCAAAATAATCGGGCACATCTTCCAGAATTAATAGCCAGCAGCCACCAGTGAAAGCTCCAATTTAGAATGCCTTAAGTCACCTGTGTGACCAACACAAAGGGAAAGAGGAGAGGTCTGCCCTGTTTATTTTCTAGGCCTTTTAGAAAATGTGAGTTGTTCCTTTGACCACATACGTATGAGTCTTCAAGAAATGTGACGTTTTAGGCATTGTGGGGATGGGCATGTTCCAGAAGGAAAGCCCCACAAATGTTACCGTGACAAAACTGGAAGTCTATGATGTTACCCACCATGCAGTTGGCATTGCTGCAAACAAACACATAAAGGGCAAGATGCTTGCCAAGAGAAATAATGTTCATATTGAGCATAGTAAACACTCTAATTCCTGAGATAACTTTCTGAACATGTGAAAACAAAATGATCAGAAAGTAAAGGAAGCCAAAGAGAAAGGTACTTGGTACTTGGTACTTGACGCACCATCCTGCTCCGTCACATTTTGTGAGAACCAGTGAAAGAAACCTAAGCTGCTGGAGCCCACTCCCTGTGAATTCATGGCATAAGAGATGGGAAGGGGGGCAGGAAATGGAAAATCTCTGGACTATAAAAAAAAAACAACAATGAACAGAATTTAGCCAATGTCATTTTGAAGTGTTAAGTTCAGTACAGTGTTTAAAAGTACCGGTTTTGAGTCCTGACTCTAGCACTATCTAAAGCAAATTACTTAACATTTCTGCCTCATTTCCTTATCTGTAAAATGGGAAATAACTCTAGGTTATTGTGAAGACTAACAATATAGAGAGAATACCAGAACAATGCTTGGTGCGTGCTATGTGCGTGATGCTAGCTATCATTTTTATTATTATATGTGACAGAGTTAAGATTTTAATAGCTTTCAAGTTCTAAATTCCATGGTATCTTCATTAGAACATGACAGTCATTACACCTGTCAAGGAAGATACACACCGTACTTTAGGAGAAGAGACGTACTCAAATGAAATAAGCAGCACACCAGTGAGAACACATGACGGTGCCCTTAACTATGTGTCTCATTTATAGTCTAGCTGCTCAGGTCTTATCTGGGTCATGTTTAGTTCCCTGCACTTAAAGGGATCACTGCGTAGATAACCCAGCCAGCATCAGAGGAACATCTAACACTTCAGATGTGGAAACCATTTCACTTAGAGAAAAGAATTCTAGGTGATGGTGGGTAAGTGGATGGCTGTTGCTATCTTTGATATGTACATGAGAATGAGCCCTTTCTTGTTCTGGAGGGCAAGGTAAGGCCCCTTGTGGAAATTAAAAGAAAAGAGAAGACAGCTCCATTTTTAGAAGGAACTTTTCTTACAGGTGAGAGTCTCTAATAGAACAACTGATTGCCTTTCAGGGCAGTGTGTTCCCTGTCCCTAGAGTTGTTCTGAGAATCAATTTTCCATCAAAGCAGATGAAATAGTGGTTGGAAAAAGCATCTACTAAACTCCAAACTACTAAAAAAAAATGTAAACGATGAGTATAAACTGTATTAGGAAATAACGTGGGATAGTTTGAACCATGTAGTCCCTACCGTTCCTTATCTTTTAGAAATCCTTTATTTCTACACAAATGCTATAGATGACAAAAGAGAATGTTCTCTATACTTAAGAAGCTAAGACATTTTTAAGCACTTTAGAAATATCCATATTTGAATAAAATCAATATAATACTGCGTAAAATAACTTTTGCTAGTGAAAGTTGTTCTCCTTCATGAAAACACTTGGTTACTATGAATTAAGTTCCAAATGGCCTTCTCTGGTCATTAAGAGGATGGGATGATCAGCATCTCGCTGGGGAGGAGTCAGGTGTTTTGGAATGGGCTGCAGGACAGTCCAGCTCCTGAACCGCAGGTTGGTGGGATTTAGCTGGGGACCACTAGACCAATTCCATCTGAGTGGAGAGGGTTCTCACCTTACAGAGCCATTCCTCTCACAAATATGTAGACATCTTGGTGTTTAGAAACCTGCTCTGTTGCCTGGACTGTCTGGGTCCTTCTTCGGATGCCCCCCTTGCTCTTCTTTTATGACTGCTCCTCATTACCAGTCATTTATGTTTGCCCTCTCCCAGCTTAGCAGATGAAATTAGCTCTCTGGAGAAAAAGCCTGAAGAGATGATTTATGTACCTGGGGACAGAACCTGTGCTCAAGGGTACCCAGGAATACAGGCACACACAGGATTCGAGGGGAATATGCCTGGAAGTTGAAGGTCAATCTGCAGAAAAGAAATGAAATTTTTTTGGCTTTTGGGTTGAAAGGCTAAGGAATCATTGACCCGGGAAGCAAACATGGTTGGGGGGTATTCTTGTAAGAATTAGCCCAACACAGGTCCTTGAAGCCGGAACCAGTGAGCAAGCTCTGAAGGCTTCTGCTCTTCATGCAAAGGGAAATGTCAGCTGAATTACGGAGCCATGTTACCTTCCCTCCCCTCCTAAGGGTAGAACATTTACAAGCAGCCCACACACAACTTTTGATGCAGCAGTTCTCATGGTCTCGGCTCTGAGAATTTTCACGGCAAAATGCAGCAGACCCATTTGCTTAATAACTTTATTTGGAACTCTGTGCCTCCATGTAACACAGAAGTTGGTAAGTTTTTCCACTACTAGAATCAGAGCAGCCAGGCAGCCTGACCCTTCCAAGTGAAATGTGATTCCATATTCCATGCTGCCTTTCGGCTTCTGGGTCTGGATGCTGCTCACAAAGACCCTTTGTATTACTGGAGTAGGCCAGCAGCATCCTTTCCTCCATTTCACTAGACTCATGTATATGAGTTGGAATTCACCCGTGGTGTGTTTTCATTTCCTCCTGATCTCTGACACTGCTGCTTACTCACCTGAGCTTTATATGCTACTTACCCGCTGGAATATTTAAGGGCAATGGATTTTCATATAAATCACACACCAGTTAGTAAATTATTCTCATGTAAATTTCCCCTTCCCAAAAAAGAGAATGTTAATCAGTTGTCAGTGTGAGGGATCAGATCTTACCTATGGCAGGGCATTAAGCAGTAGAGAGAGAGTCCTTGTTTTGATCATGCAATGATACAGGTATTAGTGGAGATTCTCTTTTCTTTCCTTGGGAATTTAAAGATATGTTGTAGGCAAAATCGAGAGGGGTCTTTTCTTTACAGGAAGTAGATTCTGATATTTATGGAAATAAGTTTTTTTTTAGCTGCGAAGAGTGACTTACCAGTAAGCCTCATAACTGAAGAAAATTGCAAAGTGTGATGTGTTTAAAACTGGGAAGGAGCACTGGCATCCCCAGGTATCTTCCAGGTCTTCCAGACTGTGATGCAGCTAAGATCTCACTGGAATACAGTGGGGGGGAGGAGAGAAGGAGGGAAAGAAACAAAGGGTTAGATTGCACTGAGCTTGCCCTGGTTAGTCGTGCTCCAATGTGTCATTCATTCGGCTCTGCCCACCAGATCCTGATAAGTATCTATGGAATTAGAAGAGCAGGTCAAGTTCTATGCCTACAAACTAAAGTCTCACCTTTTTGTGAACAGCAAAGGATGTATTTGTAAATGACAGACTTTTTATTAAAGGAAAGTTTTGTCTCAAAAGCAGTCTTTATGGTTACATTTAAATCATTGTTGAAACTGGAATAGCTTTTGTCTCCTTACCATGACACTGGAAAGAAACAAGTTAGCTTATTTGCTCACCTCATACTTGGATGTTGGAAGCTATGGCTTCCGGAAGCCAGTGACATAGCAAATAAAATGCTGAAATTTTGTAATTTAGGTCATCCCTTTGTCTTCAATCCAGATTGTTCCTAAGCCATCTCAAACTAAAAAAAAGAGACAAGAAAAGCCTTGAATGCATCCATATCAGGTATTAAAATGGCTGCCTTTAGTGAAAATTCTGCGATACTACACCGACTTAAGAATTACCTTTTCCTTACAGAAAATATAAAACCGTACATCTGTTATGAATTCCGTGTGCATGCACTATCCGGGGACCTGGGAGGATGCAGCTTCCAGAGGGGTGACACTAAGCGTGAAGGTGAGTCTTAGAAATTCTGCTGAATTTACTTTAGCGGTTTGGGTTTGGAGGGTGATAAAAAACCTCCTCTGTTCCAATTACAGCACCACTGAGCGGCCCCCTCATTAATAACATCACGACGGAAAAGGGAGGAGTTTTGATTTCCTGGGATAGAATTCCTGCTCAGGAGCAAATGGGCTGCATCCTTCATTACAGGATATACTGGAAGGAACAGAGTTCTGATTCCCAACCTCAACACTGTGGTATGTGTGAAAGATAAATCTAGTGGGGCCTCTGGCACCTGGGACTGGCACTTACTAGATGCTCAATAAATATTTGTGAAATTAGTTGAAAAATAAAAAAACTTCTAAACACACACAATAGTTGAATATATTTTATGTGCCAAACAACTTGAATAAATGAAGATAATGGACTAGACTGTCAAGGAGCTTACTCATAAGGGAAGATAGCATCTCAGCAATAAAAGCACTTCAACACTCAATAGTCCCTGGAGGTTTGCAAGAAATGCATTTAAATCCCCACATTTGCAAATACCATAATAGCATATTTTTCTTTAAATGAATAAAATGCAATATCATTTAAGTAACTTCTTTTGCCCCATAATTATTCTGTTATAAAGCTAAAGCAGTCAGATTCTGACTGGAACATTATCTGAAATGATTTCATAAGCCTTTTTTTCATGCAGCAACTCTAAGTCATTTGCCAGGTTTGGTGTTCAATTCTTTGATTTATCTAGAGTTATTTAGGTTCCCCATCCCTTGCCCAGGTTGGCCTCTTTATTTCATAGGCACCTGGCTTTTCTCTGGAGCATTTATTATAAAAAAGCAACATTCCTTCCTGAGAGCAATTAAGGCTGAGAAGAATGTAACAATGCCACTTTGAGATGTGGGTGCCAAAAAGTTGCCTGCCAGAGTAATGTTTACATAGGAAAATTTCAGAGATTGTGGAGATTGTCCTCTCTTGACTGAGAAGATCTATAAAACTGATTTTCTGAGTCTTTGAAAGCTAGTTAATATCTTATATAAATAATAGTTAATAATAGTTACACATGGTAAAAACATTCAAATTGTTTATAAGGTATAAATGGAAATTATCCCTTCTTCCATACTTAGTCTGTTAGCAGTTCTTCATGTATTCTTCCGGGGGTGGCTGGAGGGGGATGACTTTTTATTGCACATATATTTTTGGATTCTTCCTGCATATTTTCATGTGTTTCTTAATAATACATAGTGGAGTTGTCCATATGAATTTGCCTCATTCTTTAGAATAACTCTATAGTATTTTCTGATAAGACCTTAATAATCATTCACTTCACTAATCTACTTTTGATAAATAGAATGTGATTAACAGAACTGCTTCCCACTGGCCTGTCAAGTCAGTTTAGAAATGCCCCAAAAGTTGGTGAATTAATTGACCTCATGGGCCACTTGGAATTTTTCACATGATATTTGGCACCCTTAAAACTCTCATTTGAACATAGTCTAGACTCTACATATGTATTTACAACCAGGAAGATCAACCTGTTCGGATAGCAGAGCAGCTTAAAGTTGCTCTTGAAGGTGCTGAAGAAAATACATACTTTATTTTACCACAAATATGAGTCTAAAATCTGTGTAAGGGTATTTTAAAATAAAATGAGGGAACACATTCAAATTCTTAATTTGGGGCATTTATATTAAATTTCCCTTTTATTCAGTAAGTTCTTATTGATGATTGAAACCTGTCCCCTATATTCAGAGAGTTCAGTCCACCGAGGAGATGAAAAAGGAACCAAAAGTGATCTAGCTGCTGTAATCATGGACTGACAGCCACCTCCTGCATTGGCAACCAGAAATCACTAACAGATTCACATGAGTAGTTTCTGGAGAAAGGCAGAGCACAGTAGTTTGAGGAGAAGGGAGCTATCAGAAAAGAGAGGTACCATAACAAAAGGAAGGTGGCGTTCTGAGGAGGAAATCTCATTTCACATCTTTTGGCACCGTCCTCCAGGTGCATGTAAAGTGCAATTGGAGTACAAACAAAGGCATTTCCAGGGCAGGAGAGAAGAAGTGTACAACTGGGCTAGGCCCAGGCATCTGCATTTGAGTAAATTTGGCAGATGATTTCCATGCGCAACCACTGCTGGTATGCTGCTGCTGTGCTGTGTACCAAAGGCAAGCATACTTTTCTGCTCACCTACACATTATACTTCACTACTACCTTACTCTCTTTGCCAACAGACTTTAAGCAGCATGAAGGCAGAAGCCATGGTAGTTTGCTTGCCATTGTCTCTCCTGTATTTACAAGATAGCCTGACACAGTGGGTGTTTAATTAGAAAAAAGTATTTGTTGAGCAACACATGGGTGAATACTGCCCTACATCTTACTAATCCAACATAGACTGTTAAGTAAAAACTAACTTCCAGTAAGAACGCAGATATTTTTTTGCCTAGTACCTTTTGACGTTACCTGCAGCCTTTCATTTGACTGACAACATCACAGCTTCCTAAACGGGCACCTGGGTCATTTAACTACCCGGTGTCTGCAGTTTCAGACGCCAAGGATTGAATGGCTTCCTATATCTCTGTTGGAGATCATGGCAGCAGAACCAGTATTTCCTGCATGTCTTCTTGATTTCTTGTTCTTAATGTGTTTTGCCAAACTATTGACAGCCTCACCCTCTTCACTGCTCCTATCCACCACCACCCCCCCGCCCATAGTCAAGCACACATGTTGTATATGTGCAAAGATAAACTTTTTCAATCCATCACACTATTCAACCCCTCCCCTCTTACCCTGACATCTCATTTCACTCCCAGTGCCGATGAGGCCCTCACAGTTGCGTAGTTGGTTCCTTGAGGCTTGCTGATGCTTTGCTGCAGCAAGATGAGCAAAAGTTTCTCTCCAGAATGATTTTTTAAAATCCTCTGCCTTAGGAAGAAAGCAAAGATACTTTTAAGCTTAATTATGTAGCCTAAGTCTATGCAAGCAAGCAATTCCATCAGGTTAGAGTAGGCTTGGGGACTTTCCACATGGTATTTTTTCTCAACAGGATATAAAACATAGAAATTGCTCTGATAGTTACAGTTGTTAAATTATGTGCCCGGGCCTCAGCCCCTACGGGTGGAGTAGATGCAGTGTTACAGGGCTCTGTCTTGTTGGCCACAATAATAAGGAAGATGGAAGAATGGTAAGAGGTCTGTTTCCCCCCACTAGATGATGAACTATTTGAGGCAGATTCTGTGCCTTGCCCAGAGCAGATGGTCAATAAATATTTGTGACTATCTATAAAATTCAGCAAATGGTTATCATCTGACTTCCCTTGAGGTTTGTGAGCTGGTTATTGATGTTGAGGCATAAAGCTAACTTTCTAGTGTCTGCGTAGCTCACCAGCATGGGTGTAGATCTGCTAAGTGAGCCAGTAGGCTATCCCTGCTGAAATTCTGGCTTTGACTTACCAGTCCTCCCCAGCTTTTGAGGGTCATTCAAAACACACCCAGCAGATCACTGGAGGAAAGCCTATTTACTGGCTACAGACATTCATGTGTCTTAGAGGAGGAAAACAGCATCTGTGCCTTACTCAACAGTCAAAATCTTCCTGCTCAGGATCTGCAAGGGGTGTTGAATGCATAAGGAATTCAGAGATTAGACTAAAACTGCGAAAATTAGTCTCAGTACAACGGCTCTCATTTTCAGATTTTGTGTCAAATTGAAGCAGTTATCCTATATTAAGCTCAGTATAGAGCCAACAAAGAATGGAAAATCAAAATTAATATACTTACATGTCTACTTCATTAACTGCTAACTTCAGCCTTCTTAAAAATTCCATTGAAAACAATTTTGTACCTTAAGTTTCCTCCCCAAGAGTTCTTAAATCTCTGATAAATTGCTGGGAACAATTCCTTTTATCAGAAATAAAAGGAGTAATCACAGCTACATAATTTCAAAACTGATAAACAATAATTTTTTCAAAAGAATTTACCACAGAAAAAATACTTAACTCCTGGATGGACTGTGAAGTGGGGACTCCATAAATGACAATGACAAAGGACTATTTATGTATAAAGTACTAATGAATGAGGGCTACTTTAAAACAGCAATGTGCTTTTCTTTTCAAATTAAAGGTATCATTAAAAAGGCAAATAAAAGCTCACGTCCAGATATTTCCTTTAATTCTTGCATCACTTTATCTACTTTTCAGAAATTCCCTACAGGGTATCCCCAAACTCATATTCAATAGTCAGCCTGCAACCCAGAGTGACATATATCCTGTGGATGACAGCTCTGACAGCTGCTGGTGAAAGCCCCCAAGGAAATGAAAGGGAATTTTGTCTGCAAGGTAGGAAACAATTCAAATGGTGAGTCTTTTAAATGTTTAATATAGCGAGTCTCCCCTAGACCCCTACACGGGCAGATAGCCTACTACCTTTGGCATAGAGGTGATCAGACTGCCTTTAGTCCACTAGAGTTGTGCATCCATCACAATATTTTGGCCAACTACAAATCATACACATCACAGGGGGCTCTACCATCTAGCTTTGGTGTATAGGGACTGTACAGTCTACGTTGGTGTGATCACTCTGACTGCACAATGAAATCAGCTCTTGACAGTCCTCTCAACTGTGATGCGTGACTTACTGTTTCCCTGCCATTACACCTTGGTACTTGCTGTTTCCCACCACTTCACTGTGTGCTTGGTGATAGTGTCTTCTCATTTTTCAAGAGGTTTCCTTCTCCAGGAAGCCTTCCCAAGAACACCTCTAAATCTCCTTCATCAAGCACTAGCTTTGACTACTTCATTTTCAAAGTTCTGAATCCATTAAGTAGCTGTTTTTCTATGTCTTTACGATCTGAAATGGTGCCTAGTACTTGTTCACTAAATATCTGTTCGGTGAATGACAAGAATTATCTAAATAATAACAATAGCTTATATCGTCATGCATCAGTAGCTTATATCGTCATGCATCAGTCACTGTGTTAAGCACTCAGCATACTCTTAGTTTACCTGGGGGCTGCTGTGAAAAAATACCACAGACTGAGTAGCTTAGGCAACAGACATTTATTTTCTCACAGTTCTTGAAACTGGAAATGAGTTCAAGGTATCAGCAGAGTTCATTTTTTTCTCAAACCCCCCCCCCCCATCTCCCCACCCTTGCTCTTGGTGGCTTGCTGGCAATGTCAGGCATTCTTTGGCTTGTAGATCTCTGCCTCCATCTTCACACGAAGTTTTCTTTTTGTGTGTTCCTGTCAAATTTCACCTTTTTACAAAAATACCAGTAATAATGGAGTATCTGGTTTGACCTCATCTTAATTACCTCTTCAATGACCCTATTTCCAAATAAGATCACTCTCTGAGGTACGGGGTGGTTGAGAATAGAACATCAAAATACGAATTTTGGGGATGGGAAGACAATTCAACTCAAATAACGTACTCGTTTGACCACAAATTATGTGAAGCGCCTACTTTATGCAAATATACTATTCCATGCTTCCAGGCACGCCATAAGAAATCAAGAAATGAGGTGCAAGGATGCCCTCTAAGGTACAAAATAATTAAGGTCATGGAAGTTGTAAATAGCAAAACTACAAGTCAAACTGACTTGAGATATACTGAAGTATATGAGTCAGAACTCAGTTAACATGGCTTTTCCTCTACCATTAAGTTATATACCATTCTTTCTGGCAGAGCTCATTTGTGTCTGCTCCAAGCATTATATAAGCTGTTCTTGCTCTGTGACATAGACTATCAAGCTGACCATTTAGGACTTTGGTAGCTGTGCCAGGTATGTCCCTCAGAAAAACTGACAAGCCCTTGCCCTCTTATCACCTCACCAGCACTCTCATGAAAGTTAATTTGTTGCAATTATAGGTTTAAAGAGTCAGCATCTTTGTACTTGTGGAACTCCAGATTTATCCCATCTGCCCAGAAAAAGAAGGCAGATGATGATGAAATTGTCAGACTGTGCTGACGGTGTGGGGTGGCAACAAGGCTGCCTGCTCAGGTTGCCCGGTGGTGCCAGCAACACACATTTCACCTGGTTAGTAGGTCTCTGGCCTCTCCCCTCTGCTCCTCCTTCCATCCTGTCGGTCCTTCACCCCTTTCTGCAATGTCATCAATGCAGACACTCCACCTCTTATTAAAGAACCACCAGCAGTTCTTCAAGTACCCTCAAAATGGAATTCAAACAGACTTGTTACCAGGCCCTACATAATCTGGTCTAGATCACCCACTAGCATCATCCTTGCCACATACCGACTTAGTATTTGAAAGTAGACAAACTACCTATAGTTGCCCAAGAGGGGTGTACTGTTTCCATCCTTTGCACAGTTCTCTTTGTCTGAGTTTCCCTAGCTAAGTTTGTCCACTTAGCTGATGACTTGTATCTGTCCTTCAACTCTCAACTTTTTGACAACTGCCTTTTACAAAACCTGAGCACCCTGTGAAGCCATTTCCCTCGCAGTTCGGCAATACACTGCTTTATGCATGCCCATTTGCATATCCCCTGGCATAGTGTATTTTAGATGTGTCCACATCTGTCTATTACACTATACTCATGCCTTAAGAGCCCATGTCCTATTCATCTTTTATTCCAGTACCTAACAGGTCCTGCTAGTGATCAATACTAGATAGCGGGAGAATGAACAGTTCTGACTTGTACCAAGTCCTGAAATTCTTTTCATAGGAAAGAATTGGAATAATTTTAAAGAGCCTAGTTAGAGACCATATGCAAATGTTGGCAAAATTAATAACTGTTTCTTGAATGCCTCCTATGTCCAGACATACGATCATGTGCTTTAAATATATTTCTAATCTTCTAATCTTCACAGTGATCATTCACCTTTTTAGAGATCAAGGATCAGCAGTCCACCAATCACACATCAAGTAGGGGAAGTGCCAGGTTTGGGAATTCGGGTCTCCTAGTCCACAATCAGTGCTTTGTATGCTAACCCCCTCTCTCCTGCCTTTAGAGGAAAGAGCCCTTGCTGAGCTGGGGCTCCTCACTAAGAATAGAATTGGTCCCCTTTTCTCCCGGACTGAACGAGTTGCCCTTGTTCCTGAGCCTTGCTCACCAGGAACTGTGGGTAGGGCCTGGAGGCTTCACACAACAGATTTTGAAATGACCATTGAAAGTAACAATCACAGGATTTGCTAACTTTTCAGGTAAAGCTGAGTGGAGTGCATTTATGGCACCAAGTATTTGCATTGCTGTCATCACGGTGGGAATTTTCTCAACACGTTCCTTCCGGCAAAAGTGAGTTGGTTACCCCCTCCCCGCCCCCACCAATTTGGTAAATGTATTTTTTAAAATGGTATTAGCTGTTGCTATGGATCAGAGAAATGGACATCCACTCATACATTGCTGGTGGCAGAGTATAGAACTGGGCAGCAGTATAAGTTACTCTTTAAAAAAGTCTTTTTTTTTAATGCTTTACCTTTGATCTATAAATTTCTAGCTAGAAATTTATTCTCAGTGTACCACAGGTGTATAGAGGTATTTAGTGACAAGAATGTTCATCCAAGTATTGTTCGTAAATGGAAAGCAATTTGAAAAAACCCAAATGTCCAATACACAGGATTGGCTAACTATATCACATTATTTCTCATGCTATATAGCATATTACACATCCACTAAAGAAGATGTACAAGATATAAATATTGTAAAGGATATGTTTGCAATATTACATTTTTAAAAGCTAGTTGCAAAACATGTACTTTCATTTTATGCACAGAGCTGAGGATTTATCTGTTACGATTAAATTTAGTTGTAACATAAAAGCCAAACCAGGAACTTAGACTAGCTGACAGTTTCTCACTCAGGTAAAGAGCAGGTGTAGTAGCTCCACCTGGAGACATCAGGGACCTAAGCAACTTCTGAGCCACTCTCCCAGCACTGACTCTGGTCTCAAGTTCACCTCATGGTCCTGTGGCTGCAGGAACTGTAGCCATCATGCCTGTGCTCTACAAGTAGGGGAAGAAGGAAGGTGTCTCACTTCTCTTTTTAGAAACCTTCACAGGAATTCCTGTGATACTTTGTTATACTCACTGGCCAGAATGTTATAAGGCTATGGGGGCTTTTAAATAGATTCATTATCTCCCCCCCCCCCAAAAAAAAAAAACAGGGTCCTCTTCCTCAGCAAAAAAAAAAATGGATGTTGGTGGCAATTAACACTCTGTCCTAGGGATATGCTCCAAATAATAGGTGATTTTAGTTTTCATTTCTTTACACGAAACTGTTATTTTCAAACATTCTTCGGTAAACATTTTGTAAAGAAAAAATTTTAGCGATTTCTTCTGTATAAAATTTCAGATGTTAATATAAGAGGTCAATATAAAACTATTTCAAAGTCATCCTACTGGCCATTGAACTTGTCAGAAATTTTTACTGAGACTCCCATGTGTGACAGCTACTTCAAAGTGGAGCTCCCTTTCAGGAGACTTTGAAAAAGTTTAACTCAAAAATTAGAATCACTAGAATCATACGCACCCTCTTCAGGGAAAGTGTCAGGATGAAATTTAAGGTGCTGTTTTTTGTTTTGCAAAAAAAAAGAGGCCCCCAAAAGTTATTTTAATAAAATAGTTTATTTCTCTGCCATATAACAGTCCTGAGGTAAGTTCTCCAGCTTCATTGGCAGCTGTGTTCCACAAGGTCATTTAGAAAAACTCAGTTGTCTTCTGTCTTATTGGCCTACCATCCCTTGGGCACTGACCTCATCTGCTCACATTTCTTTAGAGAAAAACTAGTCAGATGGCCACATCTCTTGCTGCAAAAGAGCTAACACTGTCCCAAAGTCTTATCATTCTTATTAAATTTCAAAGCTATTTAAAGTCAAGTCTTTAAAAATTTTCATATTGGGCTTAAATCAGAAAGCATCAAAACTCATCACATGCATTTATAAGAAATGTTTTAAAGATTGTTCTTCCTCCCATATCATGAACATTATATACACGCCTTTAAAAATATTTTTAAAAATTCAGAAATATAGAAAGACCCATATTTGTTCTGATGAAATACAACTATTAACAGTTTGTATACTTCCCTAATACTTTTTTTCTTGGCTTATTTTTTGCATAGCTGTGTTCAAATTTTTATACCACTTGCATTTAAAAGAAATTTTAGCATATTTACCAGTTATTACAAACTTTCAGTAAACATTCTAGTTACTAAGGTCCCTATGTCTTTGCTTGCTGTTTTGTCCCTGGCTTGTGGCACTTAGTCATATATTAAGATTTCAATCAATGTTTGTTGAATGAATGCTTGGCAAGGTAACAGCTGAAGATAACATTGAGCAAAAGTACCAGTATTTTAGCAAACTGTAAATGGTTGCATCATGAGTCTGTGACCTCCCTGAACTTCACAGAAAACTAATACAGCCTTGGATGATGCATCATCTTTCTCCCTTATTTGCATGCAAATCCCTGCATTAAAACTGCTGCACCAGAACCACTGCTTCCCTGCCACCACATAGATGGTTAACCATATGTCATTGTTTAATCTGTTTATAGGGCAACTGTTCTCTTGTCAGCCCTCAGACCTGAGTGGTGTAGCAGAGAAATTCCAGACCCGGCAAATAGCACTTGGGTCAAAAAATGTCCCATTGCCGAGGTAAGTATAAAGCCTTAGTCGTCAGTCAGTACGGTACTAGTAACTGCCATGTAAAGTTTATCCTTGAAGTTACACGGAAACCTAGTGCTTAGATTCTGTGGATAAGCTAGTCACTTGTGCCGACTTTCCATCTGAGTCATCATTCCATGCAGAGGAATTTTATGGCTCTTATGACCAAGACTAAAAGCTTTTCATAGCTTTTAATTCCTCTCATGCTTTATGTTCCTCTCACCTTACTTCAAAAGAAATAAAAGTACCTTTGCCATTTACCATGCACTAGCCTGTGCACTGACTCATCCAAATCCAAGAGAATTGAAGTTTTACCGTGATATTCCTAGTCCTGTCTCAACACAGAACAAATAAAGCCCAGACTATTTTGGTTTTGGCAGGAAGCCAGTGAGTTATTTCACTGTGCAAAGAAAAGATCTTAAAGAAGGAACTGTTGCAGTGGTGGATGAAAGTGAGTTACGAGTAAAACAACTAAGGGAGCTGGTTATGCAGTCTCAAAGGGTGAGAATAGCTCAGTGTGGGCAAGATGGGCCATATCTCTGGTGAGGCTCTAGAAGTTGAAAGCATCTGAATACAAGACAGCATTTAAGGGGAACAGAGGGAAAATATGCGATCTACCAATATTCTCCTTTGCCTGGGACCTTGTTAATCCCAATCTCCTTTCCTGAAACTTTCTAAGTCTTTTCCAACATTCTTTTCAGTTACCATTCTTTTCAGTATATCATCCATAACCTTTCTTAGACCAGGAGTACCAGTTGCTTCTCAGGAAAAGAGCTGTTCTCAGTAGGAACTGAAGTCCCTGCAGTTTAGTGCCTTTGAGAGAAGGCTTAGATGTTTACAATGATGGTGGCTTGTGTGTAGACAACTTGCCTGACAATGAGTCCTAATTGCATTTTCTGTAAAATAGAAATTGACAATAACTCCGTAAGATGCCATTTAAAACACATGGGTCATATAAGGCAAAGATCATTGTTTCTTCACATGAAGACTCATTCTTGAAATCTCTCTACTGAGGGGGGTTTGTGCCTGTTACTATAGCAGGAATAGTAAAATTAAAACATAGCTTCTGTATATATGTGCATATACATAGGTCTATATATATATATGTCCTGTTTTAAATTATACTCACATATCATATACATAATTATATATAGTTGCAGTACGTGTATATATGTACATAAATATGTAAAAATTTGTGCGCCAGGCACTTTTTAAAACATTTCCATGCATTATTTAATCCATAAACAACATTATGAGGTTATGCTATTGTTGAGACACAGAGGACTAAGTTTATGTGCCCAGTTAGTCAGCTAGTAAACAGTGAATCTTGGAACCACATACAAGGATATGCTATCCATCACGATAGATACATCCTAATGGACCTTGAAACAAGGGTAAAGTGTTTCTTGCAGTTACAGCTCTAAACTGAACAGGCTAATTACAGAGGTGTTTGCAAACTGGATCATATGGTAGGCATCGCTTGATGGCAATGTTGTGATGCTCTATGGAGATGCACTCTCTACGGATGCCACTGCTAGTGTTAGAGGGAATCCAAGTACCAGTGAAGCATAAATATTTTCTCCAGTGCTGAGATTCCAGTGCTGTGTAAGAAAAGCCTGAAATAGCATGATGGGAACAGCCCTGGGTCAGTCATGGACACCTGGCTCCCAAGCTTGTAGCTTTGACATCATGTCTGCTTTTCATCTGGGCATGAGGGGATACAGAGGCATGCAGAGCCACTAAAGGACCCATAAAGACACCTAGAAGAAATGCTACAAAAAAAGAGTAACACTGGGAGAAGGTATGAGACATTGCCTCACACACTTTAAGGTGTATAGCTTAGTTATACTTACTCGAGTATGATAAAGGGGGAAAAACTGGTAAAGTATAATCTGCAAACCTATGCATGTTACAATCTCCTAACCTCTGGATAGGAGGTTGGGGGGTGGAAGAGCCAATTTTCACTATATATTCCCTTTGAGCTTTAAAGAGATTATTTCTTCAGTGTTCATATATTCCTCTTGCAAAAGTAACTGGTAAGTTAGAAAAACAAAAACAAAAACCCTTAGTTTAAATGTTGCCTCAGCAGCTGCAGAGCCCCACATCACTTGATCCTTGAAGTGGGTAGTATAGAACTGCTCTCTAGGTGACAGATATCAAAAACACAAACATCTTGACTTTCACCTCCAACAAAATACTTTGAGGTCTCAGGCTGTATGTTTACCTACCACTTCTTAGGATGTTTCAGCTCTGGAGGTCTTAAGACTGTGCAGAAAAATGCCATGTAAGGGTGGGGGGGGGGGGAATCACTCACTGTCATCCAATTTGAGGTTTTAAAAGTTCAAAGTAGTGAGGTGACTTTGCCCGAGGACCGTCAGCCAGAGAACCTGCTACTTTGTGAAAGTTCCAAGAAGCAGCCTCTATCAATACTTTCAAAACTTTGAAAAGTGAGTCTCACCACATGAAAATAAGACAATTCTACCCCATGTAATCTGTCCTCATCTCTGGTAGCAGTGCTCTGGCAGCTCTGCTGTGGGCCACATCCAAGCCAGATCAATTTGCCAGGATCAGTTTGGGTCATGATTGTAAGAGACAATTCCTCAAAGGGAAACACACATACCTCTAACTTGTCGGGGAGGGTCCCCGCAAAAATCTGTCTTTAGCACCATCTTTACTAAGATACTTGGCATGTTCAAAGCCAAGGGAGGAGAATTTAGAGGCCAATCCAGACCAGATCACTCTTACACAACTTGGCATCTGATGGATGAGAAAACCAAACGCCAGAGTTGACAAGGTTTTCCCTCTGAAGCATCAGAGCTGACCTAGTCCCTAAGGCTTGCCCTGCCTCAAGGCTATAATTCATTATCCTCCTCTTTGACATGGCCCCTGATCAAAGATGGCTTCAGGACATGTAATTATAATAAAAAACACAAAACAGCACAAAGCATCATGTGCCAAGAAGCTAAGAGGCTTTCCTGTTGGACCAATGAAATGACTAGGCACTTCGTGATAAAGGAAGACATTAGACAAGAGATGGTGCAGAAGCAGGCTTGCTTAGAAATAACGTGTGGTGATGGCACCGAGAAAATAAGCGTGTCCAGTAAGACTAAGATAGTGCTGCTTAAACAGCAGTTTCTGGAGGAAACCATGGGGAGGTGGTATAAAGTGCAGGAACCTTACTGTCAAACTACTGGCAGCAAGCTTTCTTACACTGGTAAACTTGAGTTGGGAAAGGTTTTGGAGCTGCGCTTTTCTTTTTTGAGACTAGGTCTTGCTGTTTTTGCCCATGGAACCGCAGGCTCATGTTACCCGTGGTACCACAGACTCAAGCAATCCCCAGCCTCAGCTTCCCAGGTAGCTGGGATTACAGGCATGCGCTTCCATGCCCAGCTATTTTTTTGGAACTAGGTCTCGCTACATACCCCGGGTGGGACTTAAACCGCGATCCCTGGTTCCAGCCATGGCTTCCTAGGCTGCTGCTTACAAGCACATGCCACCGTGCCCGGCTGGAGCTGTGCTTTTGAGTGTTAAACAGTCATTGTGAGTTCTGAGGATGTAAGGAAAGCCCAATAAATCCTATTACAAGAAAGGTTAGGAAGTACCCAGGACGTCAACTCAGGAATCAGGTAGTAATTCTGTAAAGGAAAGGTGGGACATTGAAGAGCTAGTAACCGACTGCAATAGTGAGAAGGCAGGCAAGAAAAGACAAAATCAGCTATCGGAAAAACAGGATTAAAAACGTGTTCCAAAAATGCTGGTCACAGAATGGTCTTTGCTAAGAACAGAAGCGATAAAGACAACATCCTGCCTAACTCCTTTTAATAGCTGTAACAAAGCCCAAACTTCTTAGCATCCCTGAAAAGGCCTTTCATCATGTGACCTACTTCCAGCTCCTGTTTGTAGTCATAACAACCAGCTGATTGCAGAATACACCAGTCCTCCTTGGCCACAACTTTCCTATCAGAATATACTATGCACCTCTCAGTATTCACGTAGCTTGAGTGACCCTTTTAGAATCTTCCCTGCCTTCTCCCCAGAGACGAGCTGGTTGTAGCTAGAGGACGAGACCAACCATGCTCTTTATCCCAGAGGAAAAGCAGCTAGTGGGGTTTGACTCACAGTAGCAACGTTTATTTAAACACTGCGTAGTGACTCACTCTGACTGGGGGTTCTGAGGCGTCCATGGCTTTTACCTCTGCCTCTCAGCCAACGGTAGCTACTTCTTTGCAGTCAAAGGTTCAAATGCTCTCCCTTGAGCTGACCTGGCAGGACTGTCAAAGCCCTGGAGAAGACGGTTGTCGAGGTTTACTTAACAGTAATATGAAACTCTCTACCTTACATAGGAGAAGACGCTCCTTCATCTAGACAGGCTCCTGACGGCCTGGCCCACCTCTGAAGAGCCTGAGCCCCTGGTGATCAATGAAGTCCTTCATGAAGAAATTCCAGGCTTCAGACATCCCCATAGCGCCAAGAGGACAGAAAAGAGGCAAGGAGCCCACGGCAACTATACATCTGAGAGAGACACAGGCCACAGTGCTCCCAGTCCACCACCTCCAAGCACTCTCACAACAGACACTCAACTACTCACGGATCTGTACAAGGTGCTGGGTTGTAGGGGCCCTGACTCAAAGCTGGTAAACCCAGCCAGCCCCTTGATGGTTCTCCCTGTGGGCTACCTTTCCACGCAGGAGGGCTACTTACCCTCCAACATAGATTATCTTCCCTCACAAGATGAACCCGTAGAAGACCCTCTGGAAGAATTACAGCCTCAGCACATCTCGCTTTCCATTTTTCCCTCAAGTTCCCTTCACCCACTCAACTTTTCCTGTAGTGAGAAGTTGACTCTGGACCAGCTAAAGATGGGGTGCGACTCCATTATGCTATGACAGGCCAAGCTTGAAGCATGAAAAGTCAATGTGCCACCACCACCAGTCATCATGGCAGGTCCCATCAATCAGCTCTTGTGCCCCAGTGGTCACTGCCTCCGTGTGCTGCTATCAGCTCTGGTTGGAGCTAGAGGATAAACAGTCAGCTGGGTGAAATCTCTGGAACTGAAAATGGCTGTCACCCATCTCAACTGTCCTCTCCAGAGTCCTAAGTCTACATCTACCACGTGGATCTAGAGACGCCCAACTTTCTTAGCTACGCTAAGGGAGAATGAAAACCAAAACTCTTACTAGTATCAACCACCAGTCCAAAAGACCGTTCGTGCAACAACTATTTATAAAATACCTACTACACATCAGATATTATCTACATCAGTACAGTCCAGAACTTTCTGATACAAATATGCTTATATACATGAACACTCTACATACGCTTCAATACAGTGGACACTGAACACAATGGCTTTTGGCTCCTTTGCAGTATCCAGTATGACTGTCAAGCTGAATTCTGATTGTAATTCATGTGATTACTGCAGATCACAACTCTTGATAACAGTGAAAATTACAGGGAATGTGCATAGATCAACCTACTTTTAATGATGAACACCAAATACATGCCCATAATATATTTTCCTCAGAGCTCTAGAAATTAAAACACTTACTGCATGTTTTACTCTTGACCATAAGTCCTGGCATCATACATTATTTTCTCTCAAGCTTCCTTTGAAAAGCTACGTTCCACTCTCACATCTGTTCATGTGTGTATTAAACTGCACCTCCACATGATCCTTGCCGCTTCAGTGTTGGCTCATTCTCACGCAGTACATAGAAACCCATTTTACTTCCATAGGATGTAGACAAGGCTACTTCACCAGAAACTGGCCAACATATGATCAATACAAATTCCTTTTCTTTCTTGTAGCATTCCTGTTCTGTTCCCTTCTGACTACCTCACAAGCCATCTTAGTTAACGCTCCCCCAACCTCCCTTGTACCAACCAGATTCCAGTCCCTTTAGCTTCCTTAAAAGGCTGGGTGGTCATTTGTATGGCCTGAAGTGTATTAAAGAAAACTTAAAACAGGGTCCTTCCTTAACTTACAGGCTCCTCCTGGGATGTGGAGGCCCCCTCAGTGGTCTCCTAGGAGGATAACATTATTTCTGCTGGGCTATAAATATAGGACCTCGGCAGTGTTTTCTTAGCACCATAACTGGTCAACATTAACTACCAAAAAATGTGTAAGATATTACCTGTCACCATTTCATCTTGTTCCA
This sequence comes from Uropsilus gracilis, assembly GCA_004024945.1. NCBI lineage: Eukaryota > Metazoa > Chordata > Mammalia > Eulipotyphla > Talpidae > Uropsilus > Uropsilus gracilis. The sequence continues at coordinate 29,082 of PVHY01016413.1, forward strand.
GAGATCAGTACCTACTTCCTCTTTGTTGGGACAGTTGAATTTGAATTTTTCCCTTCTCATTCCTAACCCCCATCTTACCCCTCAAGTGTTCCCTGAAAGCACTGCTTTTACACACATAGCAAGAATTTGTTTTCATATACTTGAGCATGCTAACCCTCCAAGTGTCCTTTCCATGAATGACAGAAGAGATCACCTCATTCTGCCCTTGTCCCAAGTAATTTTCATAGTCTATTTCACCCAGTCAAAACCCCCAATCAGGTTGCCAGGTTTACCAGGACTGGAGTCATTTATATACCAGAGGTTTTCATTCCTCAAGAAAACCAAAATCTTCACTAAAATCCACCCCAGAATTAACCAGCTAATCTACCCGACTGAAACATCGTATTTCTTTAATTCTCTTGAACTTTACTGTAGTCTGAATTCATTTTTTAAATTCATTCTTAATGGCTTCTTTAACACTTATTTTCATTAAGAGATGCCTATTTGAGAAAAGGATTCTCTTTTCAAAAAACCAGATTCTATTCACCGGGCCCATCTTCCTAAGAGGCAACAGAAAAGTCAAACCAGTGTTATCTAGTTCCTTGCTTTTATTGCCTCTCGCCCTACACCCTGTCCTGATTTCTCAGTTTCTATTAATAACCTACAGCTGCAACTCACCAATGCCCTAAAGCGAGTGAAAGAAATGTCAAGCTAGGCACATTCTATTCTAGTCAACATCCCATGTTTGATTCTTGGTTTTTCTCCATCAAGCTGTTTTCTGTGTGTCGTCCCCCCCCCCAACCCGCATCCCTCAATTAATGTAGTTGTCACTACGCTAATATGGCTGCCTAAGTCCTCCAAAGGAACAGGTTTATTCTTCCTAGCCTGTAGAACCCATGGAAATTGACACTATACACAATATCGAGGAAGTTAATAGGTGAACTGAGTAATTCTAGAGTAAAAAACCAAGAAGTTCCCATTTTCCCATAGAAAATAGATAAGCAACTTGATGAACTGGCTGATGGAAAGAAACAGACCAGGTTTCCAAGAAATTAAAACTTTGAGAAACCCAACACATACTTCACAGACTAAGTTAGGACAATATTTGCAATACATGCTGAAAATAATAACTTCCTTAACAAGGGTCTAAGCAATATGAATGAAGTCAACCCTTAAGAGACTGGGTTAATTTATAAAATGCATATAAATGCCCAAATTAGCACACAAGCACACTCACACACAAAGGACCAGTTGTGACCAGAGAAAGCAAAAAGTAGAAAATATACATCAATATTACAGGAAACTAGTATTCACATAACCAGGAGTGTTAACTGGCTCTTCTCTCCCAGTTAGACAACATTCAATTAAAATCTGAATAATTCCACTTCTAGCAATGCAGACTTATGAATAGTATATGTAAGTTGAATAAAGGATTCACTACAACTCTGACTAATATGGGGAGGACTTAACTGTCCTTAAGTAGGGAACTGACAAATTCACTGTCTACACAACAAAAAACATGGAATTCCAAAATGTCAGGACACCCTATATTCTATGTTGAATAGGAAAAACCAACACTGACTACATCATTGATTTCTACGGTGAACATTTTTCCTCTAAATTTATAACTAGCCTGAAACTGGAATGTATCTTAGAATTGATGAAAAGCTCCATTTTATCTTTGAAAACCAGTATAGCAATATCTGATGGAGAAACAGCCAGCTACAAAAAGTTGAAATAGAACCTCACTTTTCTCAAAGCAAAAGTGAAATATCAAACTGCTGTTACCTCTGGACAACTTTTTAAAATTACATGTATGTTCATACATACACAAGATTCCCTAATCTTATAACTGGAGTCAATAAAATATAAAATGCCACCAATTTCTTTCTAAAAAGTGGGTCTAGAAAGACACTAACCACTGTAATGTCTCTACATCCTCTATCTTCTCTGGCACTTCTATTGATCCTTAGTACTCCCAGTAGAAAAGAGAAGGATTTAACTAGGTGAGTCATACTTGATGGTTTTAGAGTAATAATGTATCTTCAAAGTGCAAGTTTGTATTACAAGACAAATTTGTGTCAATTTCCTATTCTAAAAACAAACCAAAAAATGCTCCAAATTCCCATTCTAATAGAAATAATGATCAGTGACAGGGTTATAGTCTTAGGCCAGTTTTTGTCACAATTGGTTAAGATAGGTGCTATCTCTTAGAGGTAAAGAAATAAGCATTAACCACAGTCACTAACTAGTACCTGATACTGCAGTCCGTTTTCAGAACTAACTTTTAAATACCCTAACAATTCCTTTTGATGTAGACAACTGTCCTACTAATTTTTATCAACCAAGCTGACTCTAGTTAACTAAAACACTGCTTCCCCCCAATAAACATTTTAGAAGTTAATTTTCATTTATGTAACCAAAAACTTACATTTCCATCATTCTTGGTCCTTGAGAAACATAAAAATCAGATAAAATTTAAAAACAATACCAGAATAAATCTGGCACTCCTAAACTTGCTGATTTATCTACACAGTTGATCTTAACTCTAAAATATAAAGTACAGGTAATGTGGACCACAGAAGGGAACTAAGGTTATCATTTAAGGAAAATGGCCAAATGAGTATTTAAAGCCATGAGAACATGCCTTTTAAATAGGAAAATAACTGGAACAATGTACTCTTTAACTGACTCCACATTTTGCTGACAGTTCTTATATACACATGGTAAAAATAATTATTAAAATGGTTTCACTGAGATGTCAATCTAATCTCCAAGCATATAAAATTATGTGCTGCCACAGATCCCTTAAGTCAATTCAGGCCACTTTTCAATTTCTACCACTTCAGAATACATTCCCTTGACAATTTTAGACATTTTACCACCAAGTAATAGGATCCAAGGAAATACAATTTATTCTAAGACCCTCAGAAAAGAACTCTTCCCAAAGACCCTAAATTCTCACTAGAAAGTCAAGAACAGAAGCAGGGCATTTCCACCAATTCAAAAAAACTAAAATACACCCTTTCAAAATTGGATGAAAAACACTACTTGCTCCTTTCTTAAAGAAAATCACTTGATAAAAAAGGCAATGTCTCCCTGAACATTAGTTGAGACTCTATGTTAACCTAATGGCCAATTTCTTACCTTCTATCCAAGGAGGTCTCCCTAAAATCCTACCCTTTTCCCCCAGGAGCAAATAACATTTTTTCCCCAAAGGGGAAAGGGACCTAACAAAATTTCATTTGCAAGCAGAAATCTTAATTTCACAAAAGGAGTTAAATCATCTGCTTTTTCACATGAGAAAACATGTTTTCTAACTTGTTCTCCTTTCACTCTTGTACAACCAGATCCTTTCAATTCCTATAACATTCCGTTTAGTTTACTCCCTCTGAGCTATGAGAGGGTAGCTTTCCAATTTTTTAACCTACCTACAACTTCAATTCACGTTTTTCCCTCTAAGAACCTACAAAGTTGAGATTACCCTGGTGGGGAAAAAAGGAAACAAACAGGCTCTCATGCAACTGGAAGGTATGTTACCTAAATTGTCCAATTAACAGTATGTGATAATTATCTTACTACACTTTGTCCATTTTCTCATAAAAAAACTCAGATGGCTTGTAAATATTTTCACTCAGCATTTAGCACCTAAAATGCTGCTCTACCTCAACCTGACATCCAACTCTCATTTGACCCCAAAGTACAGAAAAAGCAGTCCAAAGATTTACTAGATTTTGTTGATAAAGTGATGAAGTACCACTTAACTGCCAAAGGATATTATGTGTCTGAAGCACACATAATGCATCTTATTGGTATTCAGCCTTCATTATCCTAATAGCCAACATGTCTTAAAAGTAGCTTTATCCAATCCAATTGTCCCATACTTGCCTAAGAAGCTAACTTGGAATTCAAGTCTTGGTAAGACAAAGTACACAAAATCAACTTGAAACCAAGTTTATCTGTAGTTTTTAAGATCTTTCTTACTGCAAAACTGTGGAGTTTCATTGGAAATTCACAATTCCTAGGATGACAAATTTATTGCCTGTCTATAGGAAACATAAAGCTATCAGTTCAATCCAGCTGTCATGAAAGGCATTATTTTCAGCCATGAAACTGGAGAGCAGGGTATGGTGGAAGTTAAACATTTTTTGATGTGTTATCAGTTTCTACCAACTCCTAGCAGTCTGGAAACGTTTGACAAAATGTCTGAACATGTGCTTCTCCAACAGTTAATAAGAGTGTGACTGCCAAAATACAAGGTTGCGGCCGGGCATGGTGGCTCACGCCTGTAAGCTTCAGCCTATGAAGCGGCCGGGGCTAGGGATTGCGGTTCGAGTGCTGCCTGGGGCCGGTAGCGAGACCTAGAGTTCCAAAAAATAGCTGGGCGTTGTGGCATGCGCCTGTAATCCCAGCTACCTGGGAAGCTGAGGCTGGGGATGGCTTGAGTCTGTGGTACCCCAGGAAATGAGAGCCTACGGTTCCACAGGCAAAAAAAGCAAGACATAGTCTCAAAAACAAACAAACAAACAAAAAAACAAGGTTTCACTATGGATTACTACACCCAAAGCATGAAACAAGAAATTCAATAAATTCTCAAAAGAAATTTGATAGTTGCCGGGCACGGTGGCTCATGCTTGTAAGCTTCAGCCTATGAAACGGCCGGAGCCAGGGATCGCGGTTCGAGTCCCGCCTGGGGCCCGTAGTGAGACCTGGTTCCAAAAAAACAGCTGGGCGTG
>PVHY01016414.1:0-33782 GCA_004024945.1 Uropsilus gracilis
CTGCAGTCCCAGCTACCTGGGAAGCTGAGGCTGGGGATTGCTTGAGTCTGTGGTACCCCGGGCAACGAGAGCCTGCTGTTCCACAGGCAAAAATAGCGAGACCTAGTCTCAAAAAATAAATAAATAAATAAATAAATAAATAAATAAATAAATAAATAAATAAGAATTGAATCACCTTCTGGGGGGCAAATGAACACTGGAATTTAATTTTTGAAATTATTTTTGATGTTAGGATATATTGCCCAGAATACATCAGATTGTGTATCTTGTAACTTACATGGGGCTCAGACCAGTGCCAGCGGTAGGTACCTATTATATAGCACCCATTCTGTGCTAATAGAGCAGATGTGGGCCTGAGGCTGTGGGGTTCTTCAAAGACAAAAATGTTAAGCTGCTTCTCTTTTATGTTTTTGAGACTGGGTCTCACTATGTTGCCCTGGGTAGTCCCAATGTCATGGACTCCAGCGATCCCCAGCCTCAGCCTCCCAGGTAGCTGGGATTACAGGTGCCCGCCATGGCGCCTGGCCACTTTCTCGAGACCAGATCTCACTATGTTGCCTGGGGTAGCCTCAAACCTGCGAATTCAAGCGATCCCTGGCCTCTTGCCTCCCAGCAGTTGGATTATAGGCATGCGCCACCACGCCAGGCTAACCTTCTTCTCTTACCTTAGAGTTCTTTCTTCTGTTTTTTTTTGAGACTAGGTCTGACTATTTTTGCCTGTGGAACTGCAGGCTCAAGTTGCCCATGGTACCACAATCTCAAGCAATCCCCAGCTTCAACTTCCCAGGTAGCTGGGATTACAGGCGTGTGCCACCATGCAGCTATATTTTTTGGAACTAGCTCTCCCTACGTGCCCCGGTGGGACTCGAACCACAATCCCTGGCCCCGGCTGTGGCTTCCTAGGCTGCTGTCTATAGGCATGCGCCACCATGCCCAGCCTTTAGAGTTCTTTCTTCTAAAAACACTTCCTGGCCAGGCATGGGCCTGGTGGCGCATGCCTGTAATCCCAGCTACCTGGGAAGCTGAGGCTGGGGATTGCTTGATTCTGTGATACCCCGGCCAGTGTGAGCCTGCAGTTACACGGGCAAAAATAGCGAGACCTAGTCTCAAAAATAAACAAACAAACAAACAAACAAATAAATAATAAATAAATACATAAATACATAAATAAATAAAAGCACTTCCTAATCTGGGACCTCAAATTAGAAATGCCCTAGAAGTTAGGAGAAGCTGTGGGTATTGACAACTGGAGAAAAGGCCGAGGGAAGTAAATCAGCCTACCTGAAGTCACAGACAGTTTTTAGGTCCAGGACTACCTTCACAATCCAGGGGTACCTTTTCAGAATGGCCCAACAAGCTACATGCCTGTCATACCCTGTGGGGGCTTCCAGACAGGGAGGCCAAGCCTGCCTTCCCAGATCTTATGGCCTTACAGGGAAAGTAGCCAGACAGGCAGAAGTCCAATGGAAAGTTGGAAGCGAGTGCCACAGTGGGAAGTCTGGCCTGGGAATTAGGAGACCTGAGTGCCTTTTTGAGCTATCACTCGGCAGCCACGTGATTTTAGGCGAGTCCTTCTACCACTCTAGGCCTCAATTTCCTCACCTGTGACCATTCCATCTCTTAAAAACAAAAGTTAGCTTGGGTTCCATATAAGAGCAAATGTCTGCACTAACTACATAGAATCTGCATGCTGTGGCCCCAGTGGCCCGCCCAGCACAATCTCTGAAGGTTCTTGCCTCCAGTTGATGGTGAGAAGGAAATGTTCCCAGGATGTAGAACTGCCAGGCAACTCACAAGCAGTGGGGAATAGGAGGTGTCTTGGGCATCTTTCTCAGGGGCCCTGCCTCTCCAGAGATGGTGAACTCTGCCCTTCCCCATGCAGATGAGATGAGAACTAAGGGCTTCCCCCCCCACCCCTACACCAAGCCTCCGACTGAACTCTCTTCCAGATAAAGAAGAGCCGCCTGGAGATAAACTTCTTCTACCCTCTTGTTTTACATTTGAAGAAACTTCGGCCCAGCATAGGGTGTGACGAGGCCAAGGTCACATACTCTTCATTTTTCAGGCCAGTTTGCACTCTAAGGCTTGGAGAATTTATCAGAACTGGTAGTTTGGGAATGCTGCCTGGTGGCTGGAATCCTGTTCCTGTTCAGACCTCCAGGGACATGCCTGTCAGCCTAGGTAGACCCATATCTTCAACTGGAATAAGTCTCAGCTCAGATGTTGCTCCAGCAAGAAACTTCCTCAAACTCCCAAGTCTAGGGTAGCTGTCTCCAAATTGCTCCCTAAGCTCTCATGAACCTGAATTAAAACTCCTGTTCTCTTGGTGTCCATCCCAGTTAGACAGGAGCTCTTTGAGGGCAAGGAGCCTGTCTGTCTTGTTCACCAACGTATACCTATTGCCCAGTCCAGTGCTTGGCACATAGTAGACCTTCAATCAATACATATTGACTGAATAAATAGATGGGGTTGGTTAGGGAGAAATGGCTGGAGGAAAAGGGAAATGGTGAGCCAGGTATCACAGCCTGAAAGGAGGGCAGAGTTATCTTTGGTTGGGTGAACTACCTACACACAAGGAAGTCCTAGATAGAGGGAAAAGGAAGAGGGAGAGAAGTACTGCAATTGAAAGAAGGAAATATGGGGGGAGAGAGGGAAGGAATCCTTCAAGATCAAGGCCTTCACTAACCTGAGAGGGCTTCTGGCTGGAAGGGAGGATGGTCTCAGCCATGTTGGGGTTAAGAGGAAGTGGCTAGAAGCAGAGGACAGCTTTGAAAGTACTAGAGGTTTGAAGTTGATGCTGGGTTCTGGAGGGAATGAGTTCTGGGGAGGCCTGGAAAGAAAAGGAGGCAAGAAGCAGCTCCCTTCTCTTGGTGTCCTCTGTTAGACTGAGACCCTAGGAAAACAGGACCTGTATCTTCTTTATATTCCCTGTCCTCCGGATGTCTGGGCACTTGGGACCTACAAGCAGAGTCCCTGAGGCAAGGATCTGGAAGTGGCAGAGGCAGCCTGCTGAGTGGGGAGTGTGGGAGCTCTCTCATCCCACCTGCCTCCAGAGGATTCTCTTTCCCTCCAAAGGTGCTATTCCTGCCGGAGGAGTACTCTAGCTGTCCCCTTAAGTCCTTTCACCACCCGAGCCTTGCTTTTGCCAGAGACTGCTTAACCACATCTAGCCACCAGGGGGCAAAAAGCAGCCCTTAGGCCAGAGTCCCTCCACTTCCCCACCCACACACACCTGAAGGCTGAGATGGGCGGGGCCTCACCTGGCTCTCTCTTAGAGCCCCGAAACTGTGTTAACCCCTTCCTGCCTAGCAGGAGGTACTTCACTCAAGCAGTCATTCTTAGCAGAACTGGGGGACAAATTTGATGGTGAAGGGGTTGTTGCCTAGGAGAGGTGTGAGGGTGGAGGTGAAGTCAGAGTTTCCAGTTACTCAGGCCCTGGTTCTAGCTGGAGCTGGGGGAGGCTAACATTTCTTGTCTCATTTGGGTAGCTACCACCGCAGGTGGGTGAAGCAGCCCTCCCCATCCCCCCCAGAGGCCAAAGAGGCCTGGGCTGCGGTCACCTACGGGCCCCCCAGACAGGGTATAATGAGTGCTGAGGCAGCCACAGAACCCAGACTTCCGGGGTCCCCACAGCCTTCTGTCAGCACGGCCTTTGCAACCACTAAGCCGACTTAAGAGAGGCAGGCGGTGGGGGAAGGGCGGTCAAGAGTTAAGGAAGGACCTCAAGGATTGGGGAGGAGGTGAAGGTAGACAATTAGGTAGACAAGAGGGTGAAGGTACACAAGAGAGCGAACCGGATCACAGAGCTCTCAGGTGCCGGTTTTTTTGTGTCGCTCCTCGAGTACCAGGCAGCCTTCCAGGGCTTTGACCAACCCAAGTTCTGAGATGGCGCACCGGGCGACAAGGTGTTAAACTGTGGGTAGGAGTGGGTCGGGAATTCCTCCCTCCTTCCCTTCCTCACGGCGTCACCACCTCGGAGTCTACCAGGCTGGCACGCAAGGAGTTAAGTCTGCCCGCAATCTGCAAGACTGGAGTCGGGAAGGGGGAGGAGGGGAGAGGGGTGGGGGGAGCGAAGAAGGGGGAAGCCGACTGCAGGGAGACAGCGCCAGGAACCCCCTCCCCAGGGACACGGCCCCTGGGCCCCCAGCCCCAAAAGAGGCCCTGCCCTCCCCGGGGTCATGCTCTCTTCCCCCGCCCTGCCCCCGCCCTCCAGCTTTGTGTCCCCAGGAGGGTGGGCTGCAGGATTTCCAGCCAAGCCTTGGCTGCCTGCTCAGTTTTTCCAAACCCTCCAGTCGGGGAAGGCGGGAGCCCTGTCAGGATAAGAGTCCCTCCCCCACTGCCCCTGCCGGCCCCCGCTCCCAGCCTCCGGTTTCCTGCCCCCGCACCTTTCCCAAACTCCTTTCCCTTTCCGACGCTGGCCCCTGCGCCCCTATCCCCATCTCTATTGGCTCTTATGGCCCAGGTTCAGGTTGGAGGGGTTTAGGGGGCCCCACGACCCTGAAGAGGCGCCGATAAAGCTATACTCTGCAGACCGACCCTGAGACCTGCGGGGCGCCGACCCGACTCCCAGCCTGGCGTCCGTCCCATCCCAGGACGTGGCCTCCGGGTCACCAGGGGAGGTGGTGGCCCAGGGGTCTCTCGCCCCGGGATGGAGGCAGTGCCGGGGGCGCCAGCAGAGCTGGGCAGCAGGCTCGGTGCAGCTGGTGCCAGGCCCTGGGGCAGGCTGCGAGGAGGGGGTAAAATGTTCCGAGAGCTGGCACGGTTCTGTCCAGCAGGTCTATTATATAATAATCACCATCTATCAGGAAGCCAGGCAGCTGGAGTGAGTGGGGAAGCCAGGATGCCCGGATCCGCTCCTCCTGCAGGGCCCAGGAAGTGCCTCCACCAAGATGGGGGTGTGGGAGCAGCCCAGAAGTGAATTGATGTGGGGGTCGAGGGGCAAGTGAGGGGCGCTGGGCTGTCCGAAGATGGCCCTCCAAGCTCCGCCCCCAGAGCTCTAATTGACAGTGCCTTGAGCCAATGATTGAAGTTACTGTGGGGCTCACCGTTAACCCTTTCTTGGGTGCTTAGTTGCTTTAGGGGATTGTCTTCCTGTCCGGAAGGCTATCTCGCGTTCTAAATTCCTCTCATCTTCTTGTGCACTTGTACCATGAGGAGCCCAGCTGGAGGATTCGTTGGTCCTAATCCCCCCAGAAACTAATCTCAGCTACTTAGTAACCCAAGCATCGCACACCGCCCCCCCTCCCCTAGCTAAAAGTAAATTCTATTACAAGTTGCGGTTGTGATTATACACCTTGTAGTTCCAGAAACAGACCCGCGTGGCGCTGGCACCTTCACACACTATACCTCTGCCTGTACTTCTGTCGACGCTCGCTGACACACCTGTGACACTCCTCGTGACACAGTGACACAGAGATACACGGAAACAAGGTGGCTCCCGGAGTTCGCCAGCAGAGGGAGCCGCTCGATTCCAGCAGTGGGCCGCCTGCCTCCCTCCTCTTCTCGCTCGCACCAGGGTTCCACCCAGAACTTGTGGCTGCCGGGAGCTCAGCTTCGCATCCCAACCTGGAACCTACACTGGAGAATGAGTCACAGCCCCACCCAGGGGAGCGATCTACAAGGCTGCTTCAAGGGACATGCCGAACACACTTGAACATTCTGTGTACTACATTTAAGAGACCCCCTGGCAACACGGCCAACAGTCACCCCTACCCTACACTTTCCTGGACCTACTATGGAACCTATGCACTGATACTGGGTCAAACCAATTATTACAAGCCCTCGTAGCTTGCCGTGTACTTAACAGGACACTGATCCCCATAAATGTGGGGACCCTGCTAACAAGCTTTCCGTTTGAGAAATAGTCCTCCTGCCTTTTGGTTCCTATTTTACCTGCGGGTCCCTGGATGGGATGAGGAAATGACACCCTCTTCCATGAGTTCTGTGGACTCTGGACTCTTCCAGAGCTCAACCCCCCTGGGTTTCAGTTTTCTGTTCCTTTAAGTAGGAATAATACCTGTCTCATAGGGTTGTGATGATTCAACTCCTAACCCAACTCAGGGCTTAACCCAACAGTCAGCAGGCACATGGGGGGCATTTTGTTGACTGGGTCAAAGTAATAGACATAATGTATATGAAAATGCTTTGCAAACTGGGTGTTCAGTACTCACAGTGGTTATTATGTTATTTTGAGGGTTTGTCCTCTCCCACCACTTGTGTCTCCCCTAACTTTTTGCCTAATGCCCATTTATCTACTGGTACCTTCCGTTCACCAAGCCCTACTATGAACTCAGCACTTGAATGCTATTGGGAATATAAAAGGCATAGGAGGCATGGTGTTGGCCCTCAGGTGGGGGTGGGGGACAGCCATTTTTCCAGGAGAAACAAGATAAAGCATACAAGTAGGTACTCAGTGTGTGTGGCAAAGAATAGGTGATCAGAAGAGAGTGAGGACAATGAGCCCTTGAGCAATCTAGGGGCCATGTGTGAGAAGGGGTAGAGGAGGGAGCAAAGCATTCAAATAGCAGGAGCAAAGGGACTTGTTTATGTCCTTCCACTCTGAAGCAGTCAACAGTCAACACTTGTTGTCATTAATTGGATGGATGGGGGTAGGGAAAGTGCCCTGAGATAAGAAGACCCAGTCCAGCCCTTTCTAGCTGTAAGTCCTTAGCTAATGCAAGCCTCAGTTTCCTCACCTCTGTAATGGAACTATGCCATCTTTCTCACAGGTTTGTGGTAAACACTAAAATAACATGACATACTTTTTGAAAGTGTGTTACAATGTTTTTTAAATTGCATCTACCCTCCAATAGGAGGGTAATGTGTGTATATAGCACTGGAGGCTAGGAGAGAGTTCTTTTGAGAAGACAAAGGTTTCACTTTCACAAACATTTGCTTAGCAACCGATTTGCGCTGCTGAGGATTGAATGAAAAAATTCAGTCTATGTCCTCAAGGACCTCAGGGTCTAGTAGGAAAGAGAGATGAATAAAGAGGTGCTCAGTGCATGATGAATGTGGATGGGTACACTGAAGAGGGGAACTGGTTGTGTGTGTGTGTGTTATGCTGGAACTTGAGGGGGAGTCCAGGCAACTCCCACTCCTTCCAATCAGTGTAGATAGAGGGTGGGTTTGTCAAGCCTCTTCCTCTCTCCAGCCCGGGATATTCCAGCGCGTCTTCTCCCCGATGCTCAGAAATGGGGAGAGGATAGACGCCCCCTCCCCGCCCGCGGGCAAACCAGCCTCCCGCTAGCCGGCCAGGCGCCTTACCGAGTCAGACCACTGGGAGGCTGGGGGAGCCGGGTTGGACGAGGAGGCGAGCGAGATGGGGGAGCTCTTATTTTGACAGGGGCCTCTCCGGGCTCTGGTATGAAGGCAGAAGGAGGCAGCCAGAGAGCCCCGATGCTTATTCAGGCTGGGGAGAGGAGCCGAGTGGAGGGGCGCGCGAGGCTCCGGCAGCGCAGGGGAGCCCGGGGAGGCGGCGGCGCGCGGCGGAGCCAGTGGCCGGACATGCCCCGGACCCGGGGCCACTGCACCACCGCCGCCGCCCGGAGCCAGCCGGCCGGACGCCCGCACGCCTGGGTCCCCCGGCGCCGTGCCGCCTGGGGGCTGCGACCCGGACCCTCGGCGTCCGACCAACAATAAGAGCCCAGACAGCCCCTTCCCCGCCCCGCGGCCGCCGTCCCGGCGGGCCTCGGGGAAAGTGAAAGGAGGAGGCGAAGGAAGGAAGGAAGGAAGGAAGGGAGGAGGAGCAGGAGCCGGAGCCGTGAGGTTCGGGGCCGAGACCCCAGCCCCGAGCCCCGGGCCCGGCGGCTGTGCTCGCTCTCCCGCAGCTGCCGGGCGCCCACGACCATGTTCCGCGGTTGGGAGGCAGGAACCCAGGCGCCCAGCGATCCCCGGATACCCTCTCCCGGGCCGGGCTGGTATTGAGATCAAGGCGTCCAGGATCAAAAGATCACCGCCAGCCCGCCCCCCTCCGCACCTCCAACTGACGAGCAGGAGAACCCTAATCCACCCACCGACCCTGACCTGGTCATGGCGTCCAGCTCCGGCCTGGCGTGAAGACCCCCAACCCGCGCGAGGTGAGGGGTGGGCTGGGGCCGAGGGCGAAAGTCATGCCAGGCCAGCAGAGGCGCGAGGAGGGAGATCCAGTTTGAATTGGGGAGGGGGGAACACAGTCTGATTGTCTCTTGCCCTCTGGCATGCACTCCTAGACTGTTTAAGGGGTGGGGGATGCCTCCAGGGTTAGTGGAGGCTACTTTTGGGTTCGCAGTCAGGTTGGCAGCCCCAGAACACATTGGGGAGGGTAATAGGGGCAGTTAGGGGACCCTGCCACCCTAGCTCAGAGAACAAGGCCGGCCTTGGGCCAGCTGGAGCAGCAACCCTGCCCTGGGGGCTTCTGGGAGATGTAGTCCCCCTCCCAGGCTCACCAACCCTTGGGGTCTTAGCACCCCAGTATTTCCCCCTGACTGATGGGAGCCTCCAGAAAGAGGTGCATTGAGGCTGGGGATTGCTGGGTTCACCCTCTGCCCCCAAGCACTGCCTAAGGGCAGCAGGGGCTGTGACTAGAGGAGTCTCCCCTGCAAGCATTCTCAGTGGTCTGGGGTTGGCTGGGGGGGTGGGGCAGTCCCCCAGTTCTTGGAGGTGTCCCTGTACTGCTAAGGGGAGGTGGCCCTTGAGACTTGGTCTGAAGGAGCCCTGGAGGGGAGGAATGTGGGGAAGAGAAGTGAGGTTTAGGGCTTCTTGCTTGGCTGAGGTATGTCCTGTCCCAGAGGGGCCAGAATTTGGTTTCCGGGGAGATTGGGGTCTACTCTCTCCTTGTCCTGGGTGCCAAGAAGGAGAGTGTCCCTTACAGACTGGGAGTCTGGAGGGTGTCTCTCTGGAGCAGTGAAGCCAGGATCTGCTTCTGTCTGTCTGTCCAGCTTCCTTCCTTCCGGGTTTTTCTGACACCCCCCTCCTCCCTCCTCCTTCTGTCTGTCTGCTGCTTGGGGTATGTGTCTGTGTCTGTGTCTAGGGGATGGAGGGGGCCTGCTGCAGGGAGAAAAAGTGTTGCTCTGGGAGAGTGGAACTGGGCATGTGATTGAGTCCTGGGAAAGGGGCTTGGAGGCCCCCCTGATCTTTGACCTTGGTTTCCTGTTTTACCTAAGAAAATGGTCTTCACTGTTGTATCTGTGCTAACCTACTGATGCCTCCGGGCAGCTCTCGGAATGAGACCTCCTGGTGGGCGGACTCCTCCTTGTTGAGCCCCCTCCTCAGTCTCTCCAGGGAGCTGGAGCCACCTCTCGGCTGGGGTCCCTGGTTCTTCTGCTGCCCTCCAGCATAGGCTTGGCTGTCTCCTGTGGGTCAGCACCTTGATTTCATGGCCCCAGGGGAAGCACGTTCAGGCCCTGTTTTCCTGGTGTTGGCTTGGAGTTGCCCACTGGTACAAGCCTCAAGACAGGGTGAGAATGGATGAGGAACGAGAGGGGCAGGGAAAGTTTGGTGCCAGGAAGGAAGGTTCTGCCTCCCCAGGTGACCAGGAAAAGCAGGCCTGAATGACCACTTCCTTACAGGGGTTCTCTGCTTACCTTGTGTTGCTCTTGACTGGGATGGAGCGGACTGGGGGTTAATGCTGAAAAGGGTTCTTTCTGGTAAGGGGCAGTGTGCCTAGAGTCTTGGTTCCAGAATAATTCTTGTGCTGGGGGCAGCGGGGACCTCATGTTTGGGGATGGGTTCATGGCCTCAACTTGAGTCTCACTTTCTGAGGGTGAGGGTTAAGGTTGGGAGAGATTACAGAGTCCTCAAGCAGAATCAGTGGTCCGCAGAACTCTGGAGCTAGCACAAAGTGGTAACATGGGACCTAGTGATCTTGCTTGTTAATCTGCCTTGGGCGCCCAAGTCTCTATTCCGGTGGTTCCCATCTCCCAACTCCCAGGTACGCCGGTTAAGTGGGTGCCCTGAGCTCGGAACTCAACTTCCATGAACAGGCTGGGCAGTAGCCTTCTGGCCAGAGGCCTAGTGGGTGGCAGTGTCGACTCAGCAAGGGCTGGAATGCCTGGCACCTGCTTTAGATTAAAGGAGATGCCTGCAAAGGGGGGCTGCCTGCCTGTGGGGGGAATGACTGGGATGGAGCTCCGTGGAGCCCAGGAGTGGGGTGGGAGGAAAGGACCAGGGCTGCAGATGGCAGCAGCTCTGGCAGTAGTGGAGGGAGCCAGCAGTCCCCCAGCTCTGCAGTCCCTCCTCCAGGGAGTCTGAGGCAGGAGCTGGGGGTACCTCCACATGGCTCCTGGTGCCATAGGCTACGGTCCTCTGCCTGTCACCACACTCTGGGGCAGCTCAGGGTATCTGAGTATCCAGCCTTCCCCAGATCAGGATAGGCCTGAAGGAGGTGGGGGGCACTGAGGGATTCTTGTTTCCTTGATGCCATGGCTACTCTTCTGGGGTTCTTTTGTTGCTGAAAGTCAGGCACCCTAATAGCCTGCGCGCCCAGGGATGATGGGGAAATGGCATCCCTTCTTTGTGCCAGGAGTCCTGGGCACTGCCCGGGTGCTGACCTGGGGGAAGGGGCAGAAGGGGGTGGCACCGTGGGAAAGTGGGCAGCCGTGGGAGCCAAGCGGGTGCAGACTGGGTGCCGCGGGCAGGGAGACTCTGCCAGGGCTGCTTTCCCTGGGGTGGGGCTGTAGTTCCAGGGACTGGCTCAACCTGTTGAGCACCTGGCTGCTCTAACTTGGCATCTGTGCCCCTGCCTGCCAGTCCTGCCAGCTGCCCACCCAGAGCCATACCGGGGGCTACGCTCAGAGAGCTGGGGGAAGGAGGTTCTGTTGGCCCAATGGGCCAGAATGGGACTGGTAGGGGCTTCCACTAGGGCCTGAGGAGCTCATCCGGAGAGGGCTGTTTCCTGGTTTTTGGCCTCAAACTACCAGAGTAGGGACTGGAGCCAGTTGGAGGGCCAGGGAGCCAGCAACGTGGGGCTGAGGGGCTGAACGGAGAAGACCACAGCACTACAGCTCCCGAGTGCTGCCTGTCACTGGGATGGGCGGCCCTGGAGGCAGCCTGGAGTTACAGCCTGGAATTTCCTCTGCCGGGTGCCAGGGCCAGGCCTCCAGAGCCCCACCCCCAGCCTGGCCTGACCTCCCCTCCCTGGGAGAGCTCCACAGACTTTCCCTGGAGGCTGGGGGAGGGGCAGTCAGGGCATTCTGGTTGCCCTGGAGGAGAGGGGTGACTTCCTGGGTGTGGGGGTAGGTTGCACAGCCTCAGTCTCCCCCAGGGGCCCTCTCCCCATGGAGAGGAAGAAAACCCTAGGTTTCCAGGGAGCTATCCCTATTGGCTTTAAGTGGGGGAGCTCTGAGTCCTGAGGAAGCTCCCTGACCCCTGCAGGCTCTTGCTCTACCCCACCTCCTCTGACCCTTTAGCTCTAGGCTCAACCTGGGTCTCTGCTGGCTGATGGGGAAGGGGAGCCAGGGTGCCAGGCTATAGCGGTCTGTACCCAGTACCGTTGCCTGTGTGTGTGGGAGAAGGGCACATGCAGGCTCCTGTTCCCTTTGGTTTTGAGAGGGGAGACCTCTCCTGTCTTCTTACTTTTCCAGTCACTGACGAAAGCAGAGCCCATCCTTTGCCTCTTTTCTAGCCCCAGGGCCCTCCCTGTTTGACTCAGGCCTCCTGCCCCTCTGGACCTTGGTGTTTCTTCTAGTCTCCCTTCCCCAGAGGCTGAGGCTCCCTCTGTCCAACCCCCTCCTCCAATGGGCTGGTGGCCCCATGCTGGCCTGTCTCTCCCTCCCCTTCCCCACCCCCAGCCTCAACTGGGAATGGCCCTGAATCCAGCATTTCCAGCATTTCGAAACCAGGATTGTTTTGAAATCGGTGCGTCTCCACCCCCTCTGACTCCCCTCCTCCCCACTGGCCCAGAATTTAGTCCTCTAATCTGACTTCATGCTGTGCATTGCCAGGGTGTGTGTGTGTGTGTGTGTGTGTGTGTGTGAGAGAGTTTGTGTGCCTGCACATGGCCACGTGCATACTACTGTGTGTGTGTCCCGGGGTGGGTGTATCTCCTGTCTGTCAGCAGTTCTGTGTGACTGGCCCATGTGGGATGTGTTTCCCGAGCTCCCGGGGCATCTCTATCACCAGGGGAGCTTCTAAGTGTCTGAAGGAGCCAGTTTTGGGGAGCTTGGGGGTGGTTTGAGGCTGCTGTAACTTGACTATGCATCTTTGGGAGTTGTATCTGGGAGCAGAGACTCTCTGAGGAGTGTGTGTGCCCGGGTTGTGCCTCTTTGATGAGTGTACATGAGTGTGCAAGTGCCCTTGTGTGTGCTGCTTCTGTTCCCGCCTCTCTTCCCTGGGAACATGTCTGGAGTGTATAGTCACAGGTCTCCCCATAGCTCCCTAGGACATTAGAGTCCTCTGTCCTTTGACAGGAAGGTTCCTGTTGTGGGGCCAAGGTTTCTGGCTGTTCTGTGGTCCCTGGAGGGGAGATGGTCATCGGGAGACTTGGGGGGTCACTTGGTTCACGGGAACACGGTCACTTCAGACCTGGAAGGTTGGTGGCAAGTTTAAGGTTCAGAAAAGTTGACTTCTCTATCTGGGAGCAGAAGACAGGAATCAGGATTCCTCAGGGGGTGATGTGCCACCTCCAAAATATAAGACGTTTGGGGCAGACCAGCTGCCCTTGTAGCCTTGATGCTGGAAGTCCTTCTTGATGTTTCATCTCAGGCCTGCCTTGTGCACTGGTGTTCTGTGGCGTATGGAGCAGCTTTTTTCTTCCTTCCAAAACAAGGGTGGTGGTAGCAGAGTTATATCAGCATGAAATGAGGGCACCGGAACCCTTGACACCTTGCTAGGACTCAATTTCCCTCTCTGGGATCTCAGGCTATAATTAATGCTTTCTTTCAGAAGCACTTGGGACAAATCAGTGAGGAGGAAGAGGGTTGGGGCTGTTTGTATGAGTCAAGGCCTGTGGAGACAGCAGCAGCAGGAGGTGGGCAGAAGGCTAAGCTGTCCCTTCTACACACGCACACACACACACACACACACACACACGCTGCCCCCGCCCCCATGGCCTCTGGTCACAGGACGAAGTGGGAGGAAGGGAGGGGTAGAGGCACAGGTTGGTACAGTGCTCAGTGACCCAGCAGGGGGAGGGCCTTGGCAAGGAATTTTCAGTTTGTTTCCCAATCTCTGTCTCTGAGACACGCACACACACGTCACTGCAGACACCTTCAGGAGATGAGGCCAGAAAAGTCACCCAGGTGGCTGGCGGGTAGGGCGCGACCAGAGGGGCCATGTGGAGAGAGCTTCTGTCTGGCAGCCACCTGTGCTTGCCCCCTAGAACTGGAAGTGAACCCCACTCAGGTCCTCTCCCCAACTCCCACAGCCTGTGTGGGAACCTCACAGGCTGGAGAGGGTTAAGTCTGGTTGGCAGGGATACCCCCCTTGCCTCCAGTGCAGTGGGAGAAGGAGAGAGAAAAGAAAGAGAGAGAGCAAGAGAGAGAGAGAGAGAGAGAGAGAGAGAGAGAGAGAGAGAGAGAGAGAGAGGTGGTTAGCAGCTTGCTCTAGTTGGCGTCTCTCCCAGAATTCTTCGGAAAAGAACTCCCCTTTGACCCCCAGCACAAACTGAGCCCAGCCACCAGCCTCCTCCTGCCTGTCTGTGGAAGCTTCACCCAACCCCCTCCAACTGTAGTATTAAGGTTGATTCTCTTTCTTAGGCCTTCCCAATCAGGCCAGGTCCCCAGGACTTTGTGTCTTCGGGAGATGAGGGAGGGGTGTAGCCAAGGAGACTACATAGGTCCTCGGGTGGACCTATACCATTTCTTTCTCTGACCCAGAATAACCTTGGGGTGACTGACACTGGAAACTGGGGTCCTCAGGCTTCCCCACCCCTCCATTTCCCCCTGTTCCTCAGGTCAGGCCCTGGGAGTCTTTAGTCCCTCTGGTTTCCCTGTGGGGCGAAGGTCTGAGGCATCTTCTAGTACCTTCTCCTTTCCTGCTCCCAGGATAGGGAGGGGGAGCTCTAGTAGTGGGGCAGCTGGGTCAGCCTGGCATCCAGCCAATCCACAGAAGTTGTGGGGGGGGTAGTGGTGGTTGGAGTAGCTCTGAGACTTCCTGGAGCTGCAGGCTGTGTGGATGTGTGTACATGTTTATGTGGCATGTGTGTTGGGGGTGGGGTGGGTCAAGGGAAGAGCAGGGGCATGGATTGCTGGCAGGGGCTTCTAGCTGTGACCCTCTCTCCACAGGGACCCCCCCATCCCAGACCACACCCTTGAACCTGAGCCTGACACATTATTCCTGAGGTGAGAGGTGCCTGTGCTCCTGTGTCCGCCGCAGCCTGCCTGATCACTGTCTGCCATAGCCTTCTGCTCTGCTTTTTGTCTTGAGCACCTTCCTCCTGGCTTTCTGCCCCCACTTCTCCTTTTATTCTCCTCCCCACAGAGTCGGAGGGGGTAACAGTCATACAACCTGGAACTTGGTAGGGAGTGAGTGGGGGTGATTGGGGCAGGGAAGGTCTCCTGTCCTCTGTGTGGTGGTGGGAGGTAGGAGCTGTAGTCCCTTCACCCAGGAGGGCAAAGTAGGATTTCCTGGTCATCCCAAGTGCAGGCAGGCTCCCCCTGCTGCTGGCTTTGGCCTCAGCTGGCTGAGTCAAAGCCAGGGTGGCTACCAGCCACTGAAAAGTGGTTTCTGCCCTGGCCCATAGACACACACATACACACACACGCGCACACACACACGCACACAGGCTCTCTCCCCACTGCTACCCTCCTCCTTCCCTCCCTCCCCTACTTCCTTACTTAGCAACAACTCCCTGAATTCACAACAAACACGTCTGCTTGTTGGCTCCTGGTCTGACTAGGGAAAGCTGGAGCAAGCTGAGGCCTGGGAGGGGGGTGCTTCTAGACTGTCTTCTGAGAGAGGGGCTTCTTAACTCACTGTCCTCCCTGGTTGGGGCCCTTGCCATTACCCCTGGGGGACAGAGAGGCAGTGGTCTTGCTTCCAATTCAGGCAGTGGAAAAAGTGGGGAGCCAGGACAGGTGTGACCGAGCAGGTGGAGAGGACTTGGAGCCTGCTCCTCACTAGGGAGTCATACTTGACCTTTGACCCCCACCTGGGGAACAGAAGGGCCACTGACTCTTTTCTAGCCTCTAGGCCTCTCTCAGCAGGGGTCTTGTGCTGTTGTTATGGTGACTGGCCAAACCCCTATCCCTCCAGACTAAGGAACTGAGATGGCTGAGGATGTCCAGGAGGGGGTGGGTGGGGCTAGGGGGTGGCTCCAGAACTTTGCTCTCAGAGCACCAGCCAGGCTGGGCACCTGTGCTGAGGGGGTGGGGAGTGGTGCCCTCTCTTTGATCTTTTCCCCAGGCAGGAACTGTGGCCTCTAGCTAGGACCTGGCACAGGGTAGTCAGGGAGGGCGGGTGTGCTGAATGAGGGAGTGAGGCACCCATTCTTCTGTCACAGTGCATAGGGCTGAGACCAAAGTGAAGTGATATTGTGAAATGGTCAAAGCCCAGGCTGGAGTGTCTGGGTTCCAGTCCTGACTTCTGGACCGCGTGCCTTGAACAAGTTACTTCACTTCTCTGTGCCTCAGTTTTTTGTCAGTGAAGTGGGGATAATACAAGTGCTCTCTTGAGTTGTTCTGAGAATAAAATTGGATCAGGCATGGGAAGCATTCGGAGGAGCCTGATGTGAGAGTAAATGCTCACTGAGAGGGAGAGCCTCCTTACTATTAGTCACAGCTCTTCACCAGAATGACCCTCCCTGGTCTTCAGCAGGGGAGGACTTAGGTGTTGGGAGGGTGGGAGGTTGTGGGGGCGAGGAAGAGACAACCTTTTCAGCACTTCAAGACACTTAGATTCTAATACCAGTCCAGACCTACCCTCTAGTTTCCCAGCTGACACCTGGACAGCAAGTTTGCCAAATAGCCACAGGCCTGGCTCAGGCCTCCCCCAACTCCTAGACCTTCCCAGTGTTGAACACTCCGTCCTCCAGGCTGTTAGCTCAGCTCAGCTCAGCTGCAGCACCCCTCCCACCTCCCATCCCCTGCTGCTGTGTTCTTTCACCTGGCTGGACAAGACATTCTGTCCTTATGTGGCTTAAATGGTCACCTCCTCTCCTTCCTGACCTAAGGGGTCAGGGACCTTCTTTAGGGAGGAAAGTAGCAGCATGGGACTGCGATGTGGAAGGCAGCTGCTATGTCTGCCTCAGGCCCAGAGTCCCTTGGATCCCCTGTGCCTTCCCTGAGCATTGTGCCCTGAGTGTGGTGGGATACCCCCCAGACCTAATATATGTACAGAAGCCCAGAGAGGCTTGCCTGGCACCTGCCGGACACAGATGGGCTGGGTGGAGGCATCCTCAAGCCCAGAGGAGGGAGTGTGATCCTATTTAGCATCCATGGGACCCAGAGGGCACCCCTAGAATAGTTAGTGCTGGAAAAACTTCGGCTTCAGGCTCATGTGCCGGGGGTAGGAAGATGCCGCTGGGTGGCAGGGGTCCTACAGTTCCTGGGATGGCCGTGGGATGCTAGAGGGCTGAGGCTCAGGAACAACTAGGTGATGAACCCTGGAGTGGGCAGCAGGGATGGGGTGCCCAGCTGAGGAGAGCTATGCAGGCAGGTGGTTTAGATCTTCTAGGGAGTGAGTGTCCAGATGGCTGGAGAAAGTTGAGATGCGCCAAAGTGTATGGGACACCAGGACTTCGGGATCTGAGGCCTGGGCATGGCTGGCAGTTGCCTCCTCTGACCTGGTCGCAAAGGGAGTGGAATAGAGCCCCTGGCTCTTCTGGGACCAGAGGGGACAGCTCCTTCCTTGGGCCTGGGGTGAGGGCTCAGAGTTGACCTGGGCTGTGCCTCATGGCTAGCCTGCCCATGCCTCCTATGCCCAGTCCCTGGGGCCTGTTCCTTGGACAGGCTGGGGCTATTTTTGGGATCGGGCTGGGGCTCTGGGGCTGGTTTCAGATGTTCCAATGTGAACAGGAGAAAATGGGAACAGATGGCTGGAGGGTTCCAATCAGCGGGTCCTGCTGGGAGCAGGTTATTTTTAGGGCCTTGTTAACCCTTTGGGGCCTGGTAGCGCCACCCTGAGAGGGACAGTCCTCTCTAGTTGAGAACAGGTTCTCTCCTTGGACCCCGACTTTCTAGAACTACATGTCCCAGTTGCTCATTTCCCCCTTCTCAGAACCTCCACTTTTTAAAGAGATCTGAGGCAAGAATGTAGGCTTCAGCTTCTTCCCTGCTGACCCTTGCAGGGTGATGCCAGGGGGTCAACGACCAAGAGGGATGCCTGGTGAGGGGATATGGGCCACTTTGGAGGGAGATGCCCCCTTGACTTGCTGCCTGGGGGCTTAGGGTTTTGAGACACAGATGTGAGGCTGAGTGGACAACATTTTTCTGGGCTTATGCTCAGGGTTGGTGTGTGTGCCAGTAAACCCAGTGATACCCAGGGGACACTGGCTGAGGAGCCAGGGCTGCAAGGAGGGTAGAGGGAAAGCCAAGTCTTTGTACTTGGTCCCACTAATATGATGCCCGTGGCTACTCCAAGGGCAAATATCTGAACAATATCCATCTTTAACAAAAACACCCATATTTGGGTACCATGCGGGGTGGGGGTGGGTCAAACAAGGGCATCACCCCCAGGAGTGGATATGTTGAGGACTGAATATGACACGGAGATTCTGGTAGTTTCTCTCTATATAAATTTATCCCCATTTTGTGGGTGAGGAAACTGAGGCTCAGAGGGATGAAGGGAAGAGCAAGGTCCTGCAGCTTAGAGGGCAGGGATGTCACTGGTGCCCTGTCTACCCGATTGCAAAGCCAGTTTTCATCCCACTGTACTGCTCGCACTGGTGCCAGTGTCTCAGCCCCAGAGGGCAGAGGCTGCCTGGCCACCAACCCTCCTCAGGGAGCAGGTTTACTGGAATGTGTAGGAAAGGAGACCTGGGGACAAGGGACCCTGCCTGTCATTGCATTCCCAATCTCCTAAGCCCTTCTTGCCTGAGGGTGCCAGGACTGACACCAGAAACCCCATTTGGCCTTCCTGTCTTCCCTCCAGGAGGATCACGGGCACACATCCTGTCTCGGCAGCCCCCACCCCCCTGTCCCAGCCCACGTGCCCCTGCTTCCTGTAGGGTCATGGCAGTCTGGATGGCAACTTGGGCAGAGCTCAAGGGTCCCCCAGGTGCTGCTGGTGCCAGTGGTTTGGGTCAGGCTGGCGAGGCGAGGGAGCTGGGAGTCTGTCTCTGCTGCTGGCCATACCTGGGGGAGCTAGCCGAGGGCAGGCTGGCTAGGCTGCCTGTGGTGCTCGGGCTGTGCCAGCACTCCCACAATGGCCCCATTGTTCCCAGCAGCCAGGCAGTTTGGAGGAGGTTCCTAGGCCACCCTTACCCCCCCTCAAACCCCCCCATGGGGGCCAGATTAACCCCTTGGAGAACAGAGGCCAGGTGAGGCCCCGAGGGAGCAGCCCTGCCCCTTCCTCCCTTCTGGGAATCCAGGCTTGAGAAGTCACTTTCTACCCACGTGTACCCAGCAACAGGACACCTCTGAAGATGGGGTCTCCCATCAGGTAGGGAGTAGCACCTAGACCCTCGCCCACCCCCACCGAGGTGCAGGTGCCAGAAGGCAGGAAGTGCCAGTGGGGTGGCAGGCAGAGACCAGATATATTTGGGCCCCCTTGGGGCTAATTCCAGCCACCACTGCCTGCCCTACTGGCTCCTGAGCTCCTGAGCTCCTTTCCTTCCTGTGAAACCAGAGCTGGGTTGGGCCTAGCTCAGGATTTCGGTGGATTTAAAGAGGCAGCACCATCCTTGCCAGCCTGGCTTCCTCTCCCCCTCCCCAGGTATAGGGTTTGGGGCAGAGAGAGGACTGAAGAGCCTCTGGCTCCTTCCTTGCCCCAAATAACCCCTAGCCCTTGCCCCCTTGGGGTACCAGGCTTTGGCACTCCTAACTCCCAGAGCTTTGGGCGGGTGGGGTGGGCGGGGGTGGGCTGTGGTTTCCTGTGTTGGCTGTTTGTGCCTGGCCCAGAGTGCCCGCCGCCTGCCTGGGCTTCCTGCCCTGTCTTGTTTCCTTGTGCCCCCCACCCCCTCCTCCTCCATACCCTGTGGGAGGGAGCAGCCAGGGATTGAACCACAGCCTTTGGGGGGTACCCCACTGCCGGGGTATGACTGCTTTCCTAGGCCTGGCCATACTGACACTGGCTGAAGGAGCCAAGTGAGATGACCTCTTGTCTAGTCCCGACTGTCTCTAGGAGTATGGCCACCAGAATGGGAGAAACTCTGAGAATGCTCTCTCAGAAGCACCCTGTTCAAAGACCCCAGAATAGAAAGTTCTGGGACCAAAAGTTTCCATGTCCCTGTAGGGTTGGGGTTGCCTGACATTACCCTGGGGCTGCAGGGGGGGTAGGGCTGGAAACTCCCAGATAAAAATGGTTGATTCGCATGGCCTCCTTTGGCAGGAGGTGGGGGGAAGTGGGGGTAAGCTGCTAGGTAGGAACCAGGGTGAGGGGAAGGCCCCCCGAGTCTGGAAGTCCCCACTATGAGGGTCCCAGACTAACACCTTGGGTCTGGTGGAGATTCCTCCTGGGCCACAAATCCTTGACCTCCCACCTTGACTGAGTGGCTACCTCAGGAAGAGGCAGGGACCGGGGAGGCAGAGGAGTGCTCTAGAGATCTTGGTGTCACAATGTCCAGAGAAAGAGGACTCAGGTTCTTGTCTTGGAGGCCCCACTTCCTGGCGGCAGAGGTTAGGATTCCACACCAAAGGTTCCCCATATGAGGGTCCCAGCCATCCACTCCCCCCTCCCCCCCAGGTACCTGCCACTGCCTGTAGCACACCAGCCCTCCAAAGCAGTTTCCTCACTGCCTCTTTGGGGAGGTTTTGAGCTTGGTGAAGGTGGCTGGCTAGGAAGCCAGGCCGAGGTCCCAGTGCCGAGGCAGCTGGCCATGGGCAGGCTGCCACTGGTATGTGAATGCCCGTTGTACCTGTGGCACTTCTGTGTTGAGCAAGGAGCTGGCATGTCACACCTGGAGGCCCTGGGCGGACATCACAGCCTTCCTGGTCTCTCTGCTAACTGGTGTGAGGCCCACTTTAACCCTTAGGCCACTGCTCCTCCTCCCCCCACCAGGCTACCCCGAGAGGGCCAACGATCTCAAGCTCTTTGTCTCCATAGCCTCCTGGGCACCTTTCTCTTGGGTGTGCTGGGGCCTTTCACTCAGGTGACTTGCACCTGCTCCCTGTTAGTGAGTGCATATCATCACACCTGACCGCTCATAGGGCGTCAGAGTCTCTTGCTCGCACAGCCCCTTCCCTTTCCTTTGAGCCAGCTTTGGTAGCCCTAGGAAGCACCCTTTACTGGATGTTAGCTGAAAACTGCGCACACCAGGAATCAGCCCTCCCACCTCCCATCCCTGAGGTCTTCCAGATCTCTGGGGGGTGGGGAGGTGGGGGATGGAGGGAGGGGCCTGAGTGTGTAGAGGAGGAGGGGTCTCTAGGAGCGGAGCTGACTCCTGAGGGGTAAAGCAGGGGAGGGGGGTATGATTGAGGTGGGAAAGTCCTGACTCATCCCAGCTTGACTCAGCTTGCCCTGCGGCTGGGTGGGAGCTAGGGGGTGGAGTCCAAGAGGGGAGGGTGACTCCAGCATTCTTCAGGGGAGGAGCCTTGGCCTGACTGGGGACACTTGGAGAGGGCTAACATTCTAACAGCCTGTCCCAAATTATTACAGGTCCCCAATATTGCAACTGTAACCATAGTATGCAGGGGTTGGTCCTTCCTTACTTTGCCCTTCCTACCCCAGAAGGTGGGCCCAGGGGCTAGCAGGAGGGCAGTCACCTATCAGGTGCACTTAGATGGCAGTCAGGACTGAGGGAGGAGGAAGGACACTGGGGTGAGGGGAGGCTCTTGGCAGTGGGGTCCGGGCTAGGCCCCTCACTGGTTCCATGACCCATGGGCATGCACTCCCTCTCCCTCTCCGTTTCTACGTAGTGAAATGGGGATAATGATACCAGCCAGGTGGGTCGATTTTGAGGATCAGCCAGGTGGGCGAAGGTGAGAGGCATGCCAGCCATGCCCCCCCCAAGCCCTGTCTCAACTGTAACCTGGGGGTGATGCCGGAGACAGGGGCTGGCAGCAGAATGCTTCTCAATCAGGCACTGGACTTTGGAACCTTCCCCTGGGGAGCCTCCTTCCCCAGAGACAGCTGGATCTCAGAAGACCAATGTGCCCCGGGGTTAAATCAGGGTTAGACTCCCACAGGGTCAAGGGTGGGGCCCCCTCTCAGTTGCCCAGCCCAGCCTCCAGCAGCCCCGCAGGGGGCCGCGGGAGTGTGCAGCCGGGTCTGACAGGGCCGGTCCCCAAGACAAAGCTCCTGGGTCCAAGGCTCGTCCTCCCCATCCCTTCAGGGATCCGCTGGGGGAGGGGGTGTGAGGGGGTGGAGGGTGGGGGGTGGTCGGGTGAGGCTTCTGTTTGTGTAAGTCAGTTTGTTGGTCTATGGCCCCGTGTGTATCTCTTTGCCACTGCCTGCTCAACTTTCCAGGGCTCCCGTGGCGGGGCCTCAGTTTTCACATCTGAGCAATGAGTCGCTGCGCGTGCCCGCTCTCTGCGCCCCGGCGGCCCGGGCGTCCGCGCGTGCCCCGGGCTGTTTCGAGGGCTCTTGCTTCGGCCCGCGCTGCCCACGGCCTCCTGCGCACCTCGGCTGGGTCGGCGTGAGCGCGCCTCTAGTTTCCTGGGCTCCGTGCGTGTCTTTGTCTCCCCGTCCACGTGTGAGCTGTGAGTGTGTGTGAGTCACAGTTTGGGGTGCTTATGGGTCTCCCCGGCGGCGCCCAACGCCCAGCCGAACCTCGGCCCCGCCGCGGCGCGCGCCCGGCCCCTAGCCGCACTTGGCCGTGTGTCTGTCCGCGCGGCGCGTGCGGGGCCCGGAGAGGCACGCTGCAGTCCTGTCCGCCTCCCGCTCCCTGGCTCGCTGGCTCGCTGGCTCTCTCGCTCGCTAGCTCTTGCTCTCCGCTCGGGTTCTGCCGAAGGGGGCGGGGTGGGGTGCAGGGGCGGGGGGAGGGGAGGCTCCTGCATTCTTGCGGTCGGGGAGGAATCTGAGCCAGCGTTACTGGTCTCCAGAAGAGCCCAGCTGCAGCCCCGGGGCCCCGCCAGGCCTCTCGCTGCCCGCCTGGGCCTGCTGGGATGGGCACGGGCTAGGCCTCGAGCTGGGGGCGGGGCGGGGCATGGCCCCCACCCACCCCGGCCCCCTTCACGCCGGGGGGCGCCCTGGGGCCCGGCGCCGAGCTAGGAGCCCGGCGAGAGGGGTTCCCGCCCTGGGGGAGGGGCATGCCAGGGGGGGCGGGAGTCCCCCAGGGGGCCAGAGCAGATCTCTGCTCTGGCCCCCTGGCCGCCCCACGAAGGCACCTTTGCAATTCCGTTTAGTGAATTCTGCTTCTGCCTCTGCGGCCTGGGGGTGGGGGTGGGGGGCTAGCTAGAGACTGCAGGCTCCATGAGGGTCCAGTGAGGGAGGGATGGGGATAGGACTGGCCTCTCGGATTGAGACCCCACCTAGTAGTCCTTCCTTTCCATTCCCACCCTACCCTATCCAGTTCCCTGGTCCCAGGGCCGCTGGGTCCTCCCTTCTCCCCTCCCCTCCTCCCACCCCCTCCCCAAGTCACAAGTTTTCTCTTTGGGGCTTGTTGCTGCAGTCCGTGCTCCAGTACCGAGTACCTGGTTGGGCCCTGGGCACGCACAGGGGCCGTAGCCCCACTGTGTGTGGCAGCCATGAGGATCCTGGCTAACAAGACAAGGTGTGTGGGTGTCGTGGAGGGTGGGATGTGTGTGTGTGGTGTGTGGGAAGGGACGGGGCCAGTGGTGATGGGGCTGAGCAGTGCTGGCTTGGAGAACCAGCCCCCCTGGGCACTGACTTCCAGGTCACCAGTGGACTAAAGGGGGGTCAGAATGGGAAGGCCTGCCCTGGGGCAGGAACCTCCAACCTTAGGGCCTGGGCCCAGGGCACAGGAGGAATGGCAACCAGCTATGCCGCAGTTCTAGTTCCTTCCAGCCCACTCCTCCTTAAAGGTTTGAACAGACCCCCACCCACCCCACTGGCAGGTCCAGTGGCGCCCTCTGGCCTCAGTCTAGCTGAGGGTGGGGAGCTGGAGGGAGGGGCGGTGCCTGCTTCCCTCCCCTTCCCCAGGAGAAGCCAGCAGACAGGCCAGGCGGCAGCAGCAGGACAGCAGAGCTGAAATAAATCTGAGCTGGTGTGGAATGAGGGGGGATAAATATCCTCTCCCGTGATGTGATCTTTCCAGCGGCTATTAATAGGTCTCCGGGGAGGGGGAGGCAGTGGGGGGAGCGGGCTGGAGCTTAAAGGGCCCGCAGCCGAGACTGCAGGAATCCTTGGCTTCTAGAAACACTCCAGTTGGCTCCACACACCACTCCCCTCCCCCTTTCCTCCTGCTCCTGCCTGCCCGCCAGGCGGACCCTCTGCAGGCTCTCCCCTCCTGCTCCCCTCCTATCTGAACCAGTGGGTACCAGTCTCTGGTGTGCTTTCCCCCACTTCCCCAGGGGAATGGGGCTGGGGCATGAGCAGTGACCCTCTGGTCCTGTGCCCCTTCCCAGCTGGTGTTCAGATATATGGAAGTTGAGGTTGGGACCTTGGAAAAGAGTCTGAAGACAGCAAACCCTAGAAGAAAGGATGCTCTAGTGTGGTCAGGTGCTAGTTGGGGCGGGGGTGCCACGGGAGCTTGTAGTCTGGTGGATGCACAGGCTCAGCGGGGGTGGCGGGGAGGCTTGATTCTGCCAACTGACCCTGGTTTTCATTTGAATTGTGGGCTGGGAGTAGAGACCATCTCCACTCCCATGGTGGCAGCCCTCCTCTGAGCAGCCTAGGAGGGAGGTATCTCAGCCCCCACCTCCTTTGCCGCTAGGTGAGGCAGAGTGGGGCATTAAAGTCCAGGCCTGCCAAGGGCTTCACGAGATTAACTTTCTGTGTCTCTCCCACCTTCTCCCAGGTTACCCCACCCCAGGAGGAGAGAAGCTCCAGGGACCCCGCCGCTGTCCCCACGCGGCCACTGCCCCCCTGCCCCAGCCAAGCCAATGCACTCAGAAAATAAGTTGACCAATCATGGCAAGACAGGGAATGGCGGGGCCCAATCTCAGCACCAGAATGTGAACCAAGGACCCACCTGCAACCTGGGCTCCAAGGGCGTGGGGGCGGGGAACCATGGGGCCAAGGCCAACCAGATCTCACCTAGCAACTCAAATCTGAAGAACCCCCAGACAGGGGTGCCCCCTTTCAGCTCGCTCAAGGGCAAAGTGAAGAGGGAGCGGAGCGTGTCTGTGGACTCTGGAGAGCAGCGAGAGGCTGGAACCCCATCCCTGGATTCAGAGGCTAAAGGTACCCCATTATCTGATCCTCAAGACCCCCCCCCTCCAGCCCTTCCATAATCCAAGGCCTAAGCTTGCTGGGAGATGACATCTTTCTGCCCCTCTTGCCTAACCCTTGCTCCCTGTTCCTTACGAAGGGGCACCTTTTCTTACCCTCATTATAGCCCCCAGCCTCATCCAGTCTAAGGATTGGGGTTGGCCAGGCTCCAGAGCTTCTGTGTCCTTAGATGCCACCCAGGGAGGGGCCACACAGAGTGATGGGGCTTCTGGTCAGTCTCATTCCCCTCCTGATTTCCTACCAGAGCTGCCCCCCCTCCCCAGAGGGAGAGAGAGAGAGAGAGATGCTCTGGGGTGGGGAGCAGCCCCACGCACCTCTCAGGAACCTCTGGGTATCCCAGCTGGTGGGAACTGGGGAGCAGGCACTGGGGCCTGGAGGAGTAGCAGCGGCTTCCCCCTCCCCCCCAGCCCTAATTAGAACCAGTTGTGGTTGGGGATTATGCTGTGCTGGGTGTGGTGGGGGAGGGGAGGCAGGCAGCAGGGCTGTAGAGAGAAATCAGAAACAAATGGTGGTGTGGGGGGGGCCAAGGGCTGGCAAAGTGCCCACCATGGCCTGGGCAGTGCCCTCTGGGGTGGGCATCTTGGAGAATGGGCATGGGAGGGGTTCACTGTGGGAGACAGGCCCTCCCAGGACCTCCAGGCACTCACTCTGACCCTTGCCTGCCTCTGTGCATGCTGCCTGGGCAGAGGTGGCACCCCGGAGTAAGCGACGCTGCGTGCTGGAGCGGAAGCAGCCATACAGTGGGGACGAATGGTGCTCAGGACCCGACAGCGAGGAGGACGACAAGCCCATTGGGGCCACCCACAGTGAGTGACCCTAATGCCAGGATGCTGTGGTCATGTGCCTCTAGGGGATGGCTGCCCTGAAGAAGCCTCCCTTTCCTCACCTAGGGCTCTAGAAGGTTGAAACTGGGCAAGGAACAAGGATGGGAGCCCCGACTTCTATTCCATCTCAAACTCTGTCCCTCCCTCTGCTGTGACAGCCCAGATCCTACTTTCCAGGTACTCAGTGGCCCCTTCTTCCTAGGGATCAAGGTGAGGTCAGCCTCAGGTGGCCTCTCCTTGCCGTACCTTTTACACCTTTCCCCGTGAATTCCTGGCCTATGCTGCCACCTACTGGACAGTGGAGGGAGGGCGGCAAGGGTCCAGCACCCGTTGGCTGGCTTGGCTCTGGCTCTGGTTCTGGTGTGTGAGGCCTTAAGCCTGGGTGTGTGCCAAACTGGCTGTATCTCTGGCACTCTTCCTAACCTCTGATTGACTCCTGGCAAGTGCCTGCAGTGTGTCACCAAGATGAGAAGTGGGCGTGAGTGATGCTTCTTGGTTTTTTCCCTCAAAACATACATGTGTTGAGAGGAGCACCTTAATGCATAAGAAACTAGCCAGGGACTATTAAAGTTGTGAGGTTCTTGAAGGCCAGAAGGATAAGAAGGAAGAGCTATACTGGCTCTTTCCGAGCTTCCTTTATTTAATCCTTACCACAGCCCGGTGAGGTAGGTGGTGTTGTCATACTGTGGTGGAGGAAGTCACAGTCTGAGCAGATGTCTGTGGAACAAACTGACCATCTCCGTGGAGGTAGTTGGTACATGGCGTCTATGCTTCGGTCTCTGGGCTAGGACTTTAAAGTCCATCTGGTCCCAGGCTCCCCAGTAGGCTGACTGGCGGTCACGAACCCCTGGCCAAACCCTGTAAGTGGGCTCATCACTGCATGCGGGAACAGAACCCCCCACTTACTTTTTTTTTTTTTTTTTTTTGAGACTAGATCTCGCTATTTTTGCCCATGGAACCGCAGGCTCTTGTTGCCTGGGGTACCACAGACTCAAGCAATCCCCAACCTCAGCTTCCCAGGTAGCTGGGATTACAGGTGTGCGCCACCACGCCCAGCTATTTTTTTTGGAACTAGGTCTCGCTACAGGCCCCAGGCGGGACTCGAACTGCGATCCCTAGCCCCGGCCACTTCATAGGCTGAAGCTTACAGACATGAGCTACTGTGCCTGGCCCCCCCCTTCCCCCACTTACTTTTATAGCATTAGACTAGATCCCCGTAGAAATGGGAGGACGAGATTCAAGGAAGATTTATTTTACTTTTTATTTATTTTTATTTCTTATATTATTTATCTTATTTTACAGCATTATCTACCCTGGGGTTCTCCCACCACCTTATTACCCGTGACTATTTTAATTGTGATTGTTGCATTTTCAAGGAGTTCTTTTTTTTTTTTTGAGACTAGGTCTCACTATTTTTGTCTGTGGAACCGCAGCTCACGTTGCCCAGATACCATGGACTCAAGCAGTCCCCAGCCTCAGTTTCCCAGGTAGCTGGGATTACAGGCTCGTGCCACCACGCCCAGCTATTTTTTTGGGGACTAGGTCTGGCTACGTGCCCCCTGGTGGGACTCGAACCGCAATTCCTGGCCTCAGCCGCGGCTTCCTAGGCTGCCGCTTATAATCATGAGCCACCATGCCCAGCCTTCAAGGGGTTTTTAAAAATGGGGATGTGTCATGTAGCGCTTCATTGCATAGCTCCTTGGTTTAGATACTGGGGCTGCCACCAGTTACATTTGGGGAACAGTCTCAGGTTCCTCATCCATGAAAAGAATATTTATCTTGTAGGGTTGGTGTGACAAGTGAGTGAGTTGACCCGTGGAGCAATGTTAGTTCTCTTACTATGGTGCTACACGTTCCATGTTGAAATAAACCCTGCCTCCTTCCCCCTCACTTGCACATAGTGCTGTGTGCTGAGCGTCCTTTCCTCTTCCCCAGGCAGCCTTCATAGCCTAAGGTTGGGCCTCAAGCCTTCCCCTACCCCAGGCTTTGGCTTTGGCATTCCATGGAGAATTGGAGAGGCAGGGTCGGAAAGGAGGCCTGCGGTGAGCTTGGACCCTTGGAAATTGATCCAAGGGATGCCTAACACAGGGCCTGTGGGAAAGTGGCGCTGGCCTGGGTCAAGGACACCCACAGGCCTGCCTCATGTGGCCTGAGCCTGCTGTCACTCATGTCTGCGGGCCAGGCCCACTGCGACTCCTTGTTCCTGGTACGGGGATGGGTCCACCACTCTCCTGGACCCACTGATGAACAGTTGCAGATCTTTTCTGGACTAGGGTTTCCAAGCAAGATTGCGGAATACAGCTTCTCAGTGTTGAGGGGGCCGATTTACCCCGGGGGGAAGGAGTCACATACCCCACGTTTTTCACACGAGGAAACCAACCCTCAGAGGGATAGTCACTCACCCCAGAGCCTGGGTGTGAGCCAGTACCACAAGCTCCTGCATCTGCCCTGCGCTATGCTCTGGCGAACCCTGTGTTTTCTGACTCTCTTTCCTGACTCTGTTGCCGGGTGGTTTTCTGGTTTGCGACCTAGGTCTGAACTTGCTGAAAAAGAGATTCCATTCACCTGCACCCTGTGCAGGGTGGGAGTTTGTGTTTCCATTTTATAGATGGAGGAACTGAGGCCTAGAGGGACGAAGCATCTTGTTCGTAGGTCGCAAAGTTCGTGGGGCCAGAAGGAAAAACCACTCCTGGTTTGAGTCATCTGTCTGTGTCCCCTCTGCCTTCTCCTGCCTGGGGTTTGTGCTCTGCATACACAGGCCTTGTCGGGGCCTCACAGTGGGGCTGAGGGTGGCGATCTAGGTCCACACCCTCGCTTATTTATTTATTTATTTTTGGAGACTAGTTCTTGCTATTTTGCCTGGGGAAACCGCAGGCTCACGTTGCCCAGGGTACCATGGACTGAAGTGATCCCCAGCCTCAGCTTCCCAGGTAGCTGGGATTACAGGCGTGCGCCACCACGCCCAACTATTTTTTGAGACTAGGTCTCGCTATGTTGTCCCAGGTGGGTCTTGGGTCTTGAACCCATGGACTCAAGCGATTCCTAGTCTCGCCCGTGCTCTGTAGCTGCGCTTAAAGGCACGCCCCGCTGTGCCCGGCTAGAATGTGAGACTCCTTCCCAAGAATGTCTTGTTCAGATCAACTCCCATCAGTGAGTGTCCAGGAGGCTCTTGAAAGGGTCTTCTTCTCCCCTGCCTTCCTGTTCGCACTGCACCGCCGTTTCCATGCTGGCCAAAGACCAGTCTGGGGCAAGGAGGTGTGGGAGCCAGGCAGTGAAAACCCCAGATGATGACAACCAGCAGAAGAGCATGAACCTCTCTGGGAGGGGCTGGCAGGAGTGCCAGCTGGGCCCTCCCTGAGTCCAGGCCACTTACCCTGTCCCCTTTTCTCTCCTGCAGATTGTAATGTAGCAGACCCAGCCATGGCGGCCCCACAGCTGGGTCCTGGCCAAGCCACCCAATTGCCCCTCAGCGAGAGCAGTGCACCAGGCCCCCCGCATGGGCCCCCGCCAGGCCTTCGGCCCGATGCCCCTGGGAGCGGGGGTGGAGGGGTCCCCGGAAAGCCTCCCTCGCAGTTCATGTATGTCTTCACCACCCACCTGGCCAACACGTAAGTGCCTCGAGTAGGCCAAGCCTGCACTTCTCAGCCTGGGGTCCTGAGTGCAGGCCGGGGGGTTGGGGGACAAGCGTGGGCGAGGGTCCCCTGTTGCCCATCTCTCTGAGCTCTTTGCACCCTACACGCCTGTGCAGGGCGGCAGAGGCAGTACTGCAGGGCCGGGCTGACTCCATCCTCGCCTACCACCAGCAGAACGTGCCCCGCGCCAAGCTTGACCAGGTAAGCATGGTGCCCGCTGGGCACATCCCCTCATGAACAGCCGAGTTGGCCAGTGCTTGCCCTTACCTGTCTCACACGTTGCCTCTTCCTCTCACAGGCCCCTAAAGTGCCGCCCACCCCAGAACCGCTACCCCTGAGCACGTCATCCGCCGGCACCCCGCAGTCCCAGCCGCCTCCGCTGCCGCCACCTCCAGCCCCGGGCAGTGCCCCCCCTGCTCTGCCTTCTGAGGGGCCTCCTGAGGACACCAATCAGGATCTGACCCCCAACTCTGTGGGAGCTGCTAGCACCGGTGGTGGCACTGGGGGCACCCACCCCAACACTCCCACCGCCACCACCGCCACCAACCCGCTGCCTCCTGGAGGAGACCCCAGCAGTGCCCCTGGCCCTGCCCTGCTGGGGGAGGCTGCCCCCACCGGGAACGGGCAGCGGAGCCTGGTGGGTTCTGAGGGCCTGTCCAAGGAGCAGCTGGAACATCGGGAGCGTTCCCTCCAGACTCTGCGAGACATTGAGCGACTGTTGCTGCGCAGCGGGGAGACCGAGCCCTTCCTGAAGGGGGCCCCAGGAGGAGCGGGCGAGGGGGGACCACCAGCACAAGCCCCTCCCGCTTCCCAGCCGCCCCCCACAGCCCCACCCAGTGGGCTGAAGAAGTATGAGGAGCCCCTCCAGTCCATGATCTCACAGACCCAGAGCCTTGGGGGCCCCCCGCTGGAGCATGAAGTGCCTGGGCACCCCCCGGGTGGGGACATGGGACAGCAGAT
The DNA here is from genome assembly GCA_004024945.1 of Uropsilus gracilis. Taxonomy (NCBI): domain Eukaryota; kingdom Metazoa; phylum Chordata; class Mammalia; order Eulipotyphla; family Talpidae; genus Uropsilus; species Uropsilus gracilis. The sequence goes on from PVHY01016414.1 coordinate 29,783, forward strand.
GAACATGATGATGCAGAGGCTGGGCCAGGACAGCCTGACGCCCGAGCAGGTGGCATGGCGCAAGCTGCAGGAAGAGTACTACGAGGAGAAGCGGCGGAAGGAGGAGCAGATTGGGCTGCACGGGGGCCGCCCTCTGCAGGACATGATGAGCATGGGGGGCATGATGGTGAGGGGGCCACCGCCTCCCTACCATAGCAAGCCTGGGGATCAGTGGCCTCCTGGAATGGGTGCCCAGCTGCGGGGGCCCATGGATGTCCAGGATCCCATGCAACTGCGGGGTGGCCCTCCCTTCCCCGGCCCCCGTTTCCCAGGCAACCAGATGCAACGGGTACCTGGGTTTGGGGGCATGCAAGGTATGCCCATGGAGGTGCCCATGAATGCTATGCAGAGGCCTGTGAGGCCAGGCATGGGCTGGACTGAAGACTTGCCTGCCATGGGTGGGCCCAGCAATTTTGCCCAGAACACAGTGCCCTATCCAGGTGGGCAGGGAGAAGCGGAACGATTCATGACCCCTCGGGTCCGAGAGGAGCTGCTGCGGCAACAGTTGCTGGAGAAGCGGCCGATGGGCATGCAGCGCCCCCTGGGCATGGCGGGCAGTGGCATGGGGCAGGGCATGGAGATGGAGCGGATGATACAGGCACACCGGCAGATGGATCCGGCTATGTTTCCTGGGCAGATGACTGGTGGTGAGGGTCTGGCGGCCACTCCCATGGGCATGGACTTTGGTGGAGGCCGGGGTCTCCTGAGTCCCCCCATGGGTCAGTCTGGGCTGAGAGAGGTGGACCCGCCCATGGGGCCAGGCAACCTCAACATGAACATGAATGTGAACATGAACATGAACATGAACCTGAATGTGCAGATGACCCCGCAGCAGCAGATGTTAATGTCACAGAAGATGCGGGGCCCCGGGGAGATGCTGGGCCCTCAGGGCCTCAGCCCCGAGGAGATGGCCCGGGTTCGGGCCCAGAACAACAGTGGCATGATGGGCGGCCCGCAGAAGATGCTCATGCCTTCGCAGTTTCCCAGCCAGGGCCAGCAGGGCTTCTCCGGGAGCCAGGGGCCCTACCAAGCCATGCCCCAGGACATGGGCAATACCCAGGACATGTTCAGCCCTGATCAGAGCTCAATGCCCATGGGCAATGTGGGCACGACCCGGCTCAGCCACATGCCTCTGCCCCCCGCATCCAATCCTGCTCCCGGGTCCGTGCACTCAGCCCCCAACCGGGGGGGCCTGGGCAGACGGCCTTCAGACCTCACCATCAGTATTAATCAGATGGGCTCACCGGGCATGGGGCACCTGAAGTCGCCCACTCTAAGCCAGGTGCACTCGCCCCTGGTCACCTCACCCTCCGCCAACCTCAAGTCACCCCAGACTCCGTCACAGATGGTGCCCTTGCCTTCAGCCAACCCTCCAGGACCTCTCAAGTCCCCCCAGGTCCTCAGCTCCTCCCTCAGTGTTCGTTCTCCCACGGGCTCGCCCAGCAGGCTCAAGTCTCCCTCCATGGCGGTGCCTTCTCCAGGCTGGGTTGCCTCACCCAAAACAGCCATGCCCAGCCCTGGGGTCCCCCAGAACAAGCAGCCGCCTCTCAACATGAGCTCTTCCACAACCCTGGGCAACATGGAGCAGGGTGAGTCGGTGGGCTGGGCAACTGGCCTTTGGATCTTGGCACTGAGGGTGTCCCTGGGAGGAGGGGTGTTGAGGCTAGGCCAGGGGAGCAAGTTAAGGCATCTTTTCTAGGACTCAGAGGTGACGCGTCTGCTTACGGGGCTAATATCGGGCTGATGTTGGCACCTGTGCCCAAGTTAACCCCAGGCATTTAGAAGGGGTCACCCTTGGATCTCCTTCCGGCCATGGGGCTTTGAGGCTGCAGACATTCTTAAAGAGAGGAGGTGGGCTGTAGTGATAAGGGGGGGGGGCCTTTTGTTCAGTGGGACATCCGTTTAGAGGTGCCTGGAGGAGTCAGTTGGGGACTTACTAAGGGGCTGACCTCTTCCTAAGCCCCCAGCATAGCAGACAGGTTTGTCTTCCGGTTCCCAGGTCATCACTCCTGCTCTCTGTCTCCCTGCTTCTGTAGGTGCCCTTCCGCCTAGCGGACCTCGGAGCAGCTCCTCAGCACCTCCTGCCAACCCTCCCGGAAGCCTCATGAACCCCAGCCTGCCCTTCACTTCCTCCCCAGACCCCACGCCTTCCCAGAACCCGCTGTCGCTCATGATGTCCCAGATGTCCAAGTACGCGATGCCCAGCTCCACCCCGCTCTACCACAATGCCATCAAGACCATCGCCACCTCAGACGATGAGCTGCTGCCTGACCGACCCCTGCTGCCCCCGCCGCCACCACCCCAGGGCTCGGGGCCAGGTGCGAGGCCAGGAGGGGGCCACTGATGTGGTCACTGGGTTGGGAAGGGCTAGCTTGGTCCACGATTGCCCCTGGGGCCGTGCTGGCTGTGTGTGCTCCCACAGGGCCCCGGGAGTAGGGTGCCATGTCCCAGGACATTTAGACAGTCTGAGTGGTGTTTCTGGCTTCTGGCAATAATGTCTGTGGGCAGCTGGACCGAAGCTGTTGACTCCTAACCTCAGTGCCTTCCCTCGCAGCCAGGGTAGCCGGTAGAGTCTGGCAGGGAAGTGGGAAGGGGCTGCGGCCTGCACCCTCCCCCAGCTGGGAGCACTCTGTGCCTGACCCTCTTTTCTCTTCCGCCACAGGGATCAGCAATAACCAGCCCAACCAGATGCACCTGAACTCAGCTGCTGCCCAGAGCCCCATGGGCATGAACCTGCCAGGCCAGCAGCCCCTATCCCATGAGCCCCCGCCTACCATGTTGCCCTCCCCCACCCCTCTGGGCTCCAACATTCCACTGCATCCCAATGCGCAGGGGACAGGAGGGCCCCCTCAAAACTCAATGATGATGGCTCCTGGGGGCCCAGACTCCCTGAATGCCCCCTGCGGCCCTGTGCCCAGCTCCTCCCAGATGATGTCCTTCCCCCCTCGGCTGCAGCAGCCCCATGGTGCCATGGCCCCCAGCGGGAGCGGGGGCGGGGGGCCTGGCCTGCAGCAGCACTACCCTTCAGGCATGCCCCTGCCCCCAGAGGACCTGCCCAGCCAACCTCCAGGCCCCATGCCCCCCCAGCAGCACCTGATGGGCAAAGGCATGGCTGGGCGCATGGGGGACACATACCCCCCGGGTGTGCTCCCCGGCGTGGCGTCGGTGCTGAACGACCCTGAGCTGAGCGAGGTGATCCGGCCCACCCCCACGGGGATCCCCGAGTTCGACTTGTCGCGGATCATCCCCTCTGAGAAGCCAAGCAGCACCCTCCAGTACTTCCCCAAGAGCGAGAACCAGCCCCCCAAGGCCCAGCCCCCCAATCTGCATCTCATGAACCTGCAGAACATGATGGCGGAGCAGACCCCCTCGCGGCCCCCCAACCTCCCGGGCCAGCAGGGTGTCCAGCGGGGGCTCAACATGTCCATGTGCCACCCCGGACAGATGTCCTTGCTGGGCAGGACAGGTGTGCCCCCACAGCAGGGCATGGTGCCCCACGGCCTGCACCAGGGGGTCATGTCCCCGCCACAAGGCCTCATGACCCAGCAGAATTTCATGCTGATGAAGCAGCGGGGCGTGGGGGCCGAGGTCTACAGCCAGCCCCCGCACATGCTGTCTCCCCAGGGCTCCCTCATGGGCCCCCCGCCCCAGCAGAACCTCATGGTGTCCCATCCCCTGCGGCAGCGCAGCGTGTCTCTGGACAGCCAGATGGGCTACCTCCCGGCGCCGGGCAGCATGGCCAACCTGCCCTTCTAGCAGTCCCTGCTGGGGGCTGGAGCTGGGGCGATACTGCAAATACGATAACCTTAAGAAGTTTTTTTCCCTCCAGTGTTGGAATGGCCTGGGTCGAGGGGGGGTGGAGGGGGCGGGAGGGGGCTTGTGTGGGGAGTGGCGTTTGTGGAAACCAGATATGCTGGCAGCTTAGGGAGAAGTGGCAGAGTGGGGTGGGGGGTTTGGGTTG
>PVHY01016415.1:0-33776 GCA_004024945.1 Uropsilus gracilis
CACCGCCCCCGGCTTACCCAGGGCATCTTGACCTTTCTGAGTATCTAGACCCTGCCCTATCCTTGAACCTCCCACCTAAACCTATTCCCAAGGTCAGCTCCAGTCATACCCATATCCACATCCTAGCACATGTGGGGCTGGGGTACCCCACATGCCTTCTGAGTCCAGCCCCTACCTGTCTTTCTCTTCTGCCTCACCTCAACCCTCCTACCTTTGAGGACTCCATGCCCAGAGGCCTAAGCCCATCACTTCCCCCCTAAAGCCTCCCTCAGTAAGCAGGCCCCAAATGCCATAGCGCACAGCCCATGCCTGAGCCTCAGCCAACGGCTGTAGCTCCAGGAGACGCACGACTGCTTCACTGCCAAAATCTCAGGGGGCACTCTGCTTTTGGAACAGGGCCCTGAGCCTGTTCTTCAACTGAGCAGACAAGGCCCAGTGATCCCCAGGGTCAGCTGGGGACACTAGCATCTCCCCCCAGCCCCAGGCTGTCCGGACACCTAGGGATGCTCCGCATGGCTCTGGTTTAACAGTATTTGGCTGGAGAAGAAAGCGCTCTCTCTCGCTCATCTGACTCCCTGTCACATCTGCAGAGATGCTCGGCTGAAAACGTGGGCAACGCTACATAAAAACACCATCAACGGAGTGGACTTTCCACTGTGGTGCTGCCAGCGCTCCAAGGGGCACCAGTGTGAGCACCACATGAGGAACAGCATTCCTCTGGACTTACTTGATCCCCAGAGCAAATCCTTGAGTAACTTCTCCGGCGTTGGGGCCAAGGAAGTGTAGGCCCAGCACCAGCTGCGGAGGCTCTCGAAGACACACCATCTGAAAATCATGTTGTCAGTGGCCAGCCCAGAGATAGGACCTCAGCACTGCATGGGTGGCCTGGTCGGGGAGCATATGTGGCCCTGACGGTGCTCAGGGCCCAAGGACCCACAGGGGATGAGGGCCACACCATGCGCCTCTCTAGAGGAACTACACACTCCTGGCTTCTGGAAGGGCTGTGTAGATGACCCACCTGGTAGTGAGCTCTTTCCATCTCCCTCATATCCCAGCATGCCCGGCCCAGCCCCACGAGCACACTCACCTTTATGTAGCACTGGGACGCATCCCTTTCAGCCACTGTGAACTCCAGAGGTTTATAATATGCATGATAAACCTGGGAGACAAGATATCAATTCCTGGGAGTCAGTGGCTTCAGCAAAACCAGAGGCATTTCACGCTGACAGGTTGTATGAGCTGGGACCAAGGCATGGTGGGAACCCAGAACCCTCCCACTCAGCTGGCAGATAGGGTCAAGGATGGGGACACAGCTCCGTTGGCTGCAGAGGGCACCCTTCCCTCACACACAGGCAGCTACTCTACAGACGGGTCCTCTCCCACGGAGGTCAAGCCCCCTGTGAGCCAGGGCACTAGACATGGCCCCACTCTCACTCAGCTCAGGGAAGTGTACTGGGTGGATGCTGCGGAGTAGACAGGGGCAACTGCCCACAATGGAAAGGAGGTGCCTGGCCTATAGAAAGCGGGTAGAAATAGGTGAGCAGGCCATCTTCTGGCCTCTGATCTGCACCCTGATGCTTGCTGGGCCCTTACTTGAGGCAGAGGAGGGGCAGGCACAGGACGACCCTAGACCCACACTGGAGCTGTCGGACAAAGGCTTTCAGCGCCTGTGAAGAGCTTGACAGTGTGTTCAGGGCTGCGGCCAAGTAAAAAATGAGCAGTGTCCTCACATGTGCTGCACAGCCATTATTAATTAATGGCGCTTCAGAGAATATTGTTCTAACTAAGACAGAGTTGAAAAGAAAATAAATAGAGGGTATTTGGCCATTCAACATTGTGAAACATAAAACAACATTATAAAATGCCATGAACATGTGTCCCAATGTACTTGTGATGAATCAAACAAAAATAGCAAATAAAGTGCCGGGAGATGGCCAGCCTGTCAGGCCTAGCCCGCCGATGGAGAGAACTAGGGCCTGGGGCAAGGGGCAGATCCTGGAGCCCATGACTCACTCCCAAAGGAACCCAGGCCCCACCATGGTGGCCATATAGAGTCTGGTTTCTCCTGGTCTGCTTAAAAACTGCCACAGCAGCAAGTTGAAGCCACACTGAAAGCTTTCAGCCTCTACAGCCTGGTAGGTTTCAAAGGCTCCTTGCATCCTGCCAGACCACCTGGGGCTTGTTCTGTGACTGCTGTGGAGCACTGGCCAGTTTGTGGGAGCAGACACCAGAAGCAATTTTATCTGATGAAAACCCTTCCTCTGGGGGTGAGTCTCAAGTGCGGGCTGTTGGGAGCTTGTGAAAACTGAGAATCTTGCAAAAAGAGCAGAGGCAGGAGCTGGTGTGGGGCTGGGGAGGGTTGGGTAGGTCATGCCTACCACAGGATTCACAGGAAGGGGGTGGTATCTAGGGACAGGTGATCAGGGATGGAGGGTGGCAGAGGTCCGAGGTCAAGAGCAGCTTTCCAGGTCAAGAGAGACACATGCCCCAGTGAGATGAGCAACAGCCTTATTCCTGGGGCCACACTCCAGCATTCCTGTCCTGTTTGTTCCTTCCTGTCATGTCATGGCCATCACCCTTGCTCTTGCCCCGCTGAGACACAGGCCCTGCGAAGCATGGATAGGACACTACTGCTTATCCACTAACAAGAGGGGGTCATCACTGTGAGTGCTGCCCAGGTGACTTATCCTGACACCTCTCAGGGCCCTGACTCACCTCCACGTGCTCCTCTCCATGGCAAGCCACAGCCTCTTCCTCTGACAGTCCCACACAGCCATACTCCAGAGGGGTAAAGACAGTCGTGGGGACCTGGAAGGCAGGTCCAGATCATGGCTGCCCTCAAGGACCCAAAATTAAATCTCCCTCTATCCCCCAGAACAGGATCAGAGGTCAGGTTTTCAGATGTGTTCGCTGGCAAATGCCAGACAGCGGGTGGGGTGGGTGGACTTCCTTTGCTTCTAGGCTTCACCCCCAGAGCTAAATCTCCTAAGCATGCATACACCCTCCCAAGGCCCCAAAATGTGCCATGACTTTCTCTAGGTTGGACCCGGCATCCTCCTGAAGAACGGTGAACACTCACGCTGTTGTAATCCATCAGGTCTGAGGACCGACCACAGAGACGCTGGGCCAAGAGCTTCCCAGCCATTATAGCCGTGGGTGTCAGTTCGGGCCGCCCCTGATGGAAGGAAGGGGCAAGGGGGTATTTCAGCACTGTGTCTAAGAATACCTGAACAGTCCCCCAACCACCACCCATCCATCACCTTCCTCAAAAAGAGTGAGGCATCTCCTTTGCAGAGACCCCCCCCCAAGCTTGAGCATCCAGGGCTCCGGGCAGATATGATTGTTCTCATTTGCACCCCTCAGTCCTGCTGGGGAGATCACAATGGTCATAATGATGATCCTCTTCCCTGGAAAAGGTGAGCTGCGAAAGAGCCCAGCCACATTGCCCATGCTCACAGGGCTTCACTTTATTTATTTTTTTGAGACTAGGTCTCGCTATTTTTGCCCGTGAAATCGCAGGCTCTCGTTGCCCGGAGTACCACAGACTCAAGCCATCCCCAGCCTCAGCTTCCCAGGTAGCTGGGATTACAGGCACGCGCTACCTCGCCCAGCTGTTTTTTGGAACTAGGTCTCGCTACGGGACCCAGGCAGGACTCGAACCGCGATCCCTAGCCCTGGCCGCTTCATAGGCTAAAGCTTACAGGCATGAGCCACCGTGCCCGGCCTAGGGCTTCACTTTAAACTCTTTACTTGTGGGGGTACTGTGGGAGAGCTGCCCCCATGACAAAACTCCCACAGCCATGTGACCATCCTAATCAACCGGGACACCGCTGAGACAGGCCGTGAAGAATTCCACATGCTCCTGACACACACTCGACTTGCATGCCACAGTCCATGACAAATCCCAAATCAAATGTCAGTGGAACCGAGTCCTCTGTCCCAGGGTGTGTCCTACTTGGCGAGCAGGGGGCGCAAAGCCCAAGTTTTCCTGCACGCGTCGGCCTGGGACTGGCTGCCAATCACCTCTGTAGCAGCAGGAAATGCAGATGTTGTTTGACATTCCAGAAATGAATAGAGATCTGCAGAGATAAACTTGAGAAAGCAGCCTGTGCATTCCACTGGGCCTGACTAACTGTGGAAACATCCAGCATACAGCACATAATATCTCATTAACAATGGCCACCCCACCCACTTGCTAGGCTCTTCCCTGCCGCTTGCTGTACCACAGGGCATCGTTAACTCTTTGGACTGCTTGGAACGCAGTACCAACATGAGTCCATTTAGTTTTCTAACAAAATATTTTTTGCTCTGCTCTGTATTCCTGGCAACACCGTCTGAAATATCAGAATTTCCACTACTTTGCAGAGTCTGATTTCTGATAGAACTAGTTGGGCTCCTGGGGTGTGCAGAAACATCAGGCACAGCTGTAATGCACATATGCTCTCAGCCAAGACCACAGTGCTACCTCAGGGTAGGCATGCAGGAGGAAGAGAGGCTGACGGCAGAGAAAGCCATGCCTGGCCACTCGCAGTCAAGAACCTGGCTAAGCAGGCTGGGTATTTGGGGGTAGTCCAGGGCATGATAAGTTACTAGTTTCATAGACCAACAGGCTGGCTAGATGATCCGAGATGACCTGGTAGGGAGAGGAACTGGGGTTCTGACTGTGTTCCTTAGTTGGGCTGTCCCTCACTGCATCACTTGGCGGTCTGCCTTCTATACTGCTTTATGAGCTGGGGTTCATAGGGACCTAACACACTTAAGTACCAGCAGCTTTGCTCATGTCTTGTGGGTGACCCCTCTTATATACTGAGGGTACCGGGGGTGGTGTTGCCGTAGCAGGAGGGTCTGGATAGGGCCAAGTATTTAGCAGGGCAAGAATTACACAAGATGGGTAGGCTGGCCCTTCCAGAACAAAGGCACAGACTTACATGGGTCCCCACCCTGACCTGTCTGCACATGTCACCAAGCTCTCCTAGAGCTCCCCTCCATCATGAACTGCAGCAGGGGATAACAGACAAGACTAGAGGATGGTCCTTGCCTGTGCCCTCACCTCTGGAATGCTCTATCTGTCTGTAGATACTGGGTCCTACTGCCTCCAGGCATTGCACAAACTGGACACTCCCTCTTGGGCATGAGAGCTCTTGTTGAGCTCCTCCAGCTGGTTTTGCTCTGGCCCAGGGGTTCCATGCTTTACCTCTCTCCCCTGACCACCAGCACCAGGCATCTTCTGACATCTGAAATAGCTTATTACTTACTTGCCATCTGTGGTCCCTACCAGAATGTCACCTCAATAAAGGCTAGAACTTCTATCTGTTCCTACAATAAAGGCTAGAACTTCTATCTGTTCCTACAGAACCCAGAAAAATGGTAGGCCAGGCACGGTGGCTCATGCTTGTAAGCTTCAGCCTATGAAGCGGCTGGGGCTAGGGATTGCAGTTCAAGTCCCGCCTGGGACCCTTTGTGAGACCTAGTTCCAAAAAATAGCTGGGCGTGGTGGTGCGCGCCTGTAATCCCAGCTACCTGGGAAGCTGAGGTTGGGGATTGCTTGAGTCTGTGGTACCCTGGGCAACGAGAGCCTGCTGTTCCACGGGCAAAAACAGCGAGACCTAGTCTCAAAAACAAAAAAACAAAACAAACAAACAACAAAAAAAAAAAAACAGAAAAATGGGTGCTCAGTCAATATATGATGAATGAATGAAAATTAACACAATATGGTAGGGAAATCCATGTCTTCCTAGAACCTCAGAATGTCCCCTTATTTAGAAAGAAGGGTCTTTGCAGACAAATCAAGGTAAATATTAAGAGGAGTCATACTGGATTAGGATCTGGCAACAAACAGGCAAGGATACAGAGGAGCTGGCCTGTGGAGACAAAGCAGAGATGGAAATGCTGTACAAAAGCCAGACCTCTGCTACATCTCCAATGGCATAGATGTGGGAGACAGAGGTGGCTTCCCGGGCATCAACCAGGATCTTATGACTATCAGGATTGGTGTTCACTCCTGCCTTCTCCAAATTCAGACTTCTGGTTTCTGGAATTCGACCTGAAAGAAAAAAAAGACAGGGTTGAAAGTTGTTTTTTTTTTTTTTTTTTTTTTTTAGTAGTTTGACCTAGATTCCTTGGTTTATAGCATTTCTTGGGTTGTCCACTTCAGACTGATAAAGTGTGAACATAAAGGGAACACACACATATACAGACACACACACACCTCTGTTTGCACAATGAATCAATAAAAGAATAAAGCAGGACCAGTAAAAACAATGAGCTACAGAAAGGCAGGAAACAGGGGGCAGAGGACAGATACTTCTCTAAATATATCTTGGGGTATAATTGTGTAGTTTTAATAATGTGCATAGTTTATATATTCAAAAAGTAAAATTAGAGCAAAAAAGAAAATAATCCCCCAAACAAGTAAATAACAGGTAAAGTCTTAAGTGTTCATGAGGTTGGTGACAGCACACACAGAAAGATAATTTGTCGGCCATTATGAGAAGGAATTAACTCTATCCTCAGAGGATTATATTATGGCAATAAATAAAGCTGCAAACAAATCTTATATGTCATTCAGAGGACAGCTAAAATACTGTAACGTAAAATTTGAACTGGAAATTCATACTTTCCTTTTTTTAATACGTTCCAGGCTTTTAATCAAAGAAAAGGTCTAGAAGCAACAACAAACCAAGGGCAATTGGCACCTAAAACTAAGACCTCTCAAGCTGTGGCTCCTGTTCTAATCATAGTTTTAGGAGCGAGTGGGAGTGGGGGTGTTGTTTTCGTCTCCATGGAGGCCACCTGGGGGTTACAGGTGCACCTCATGAGTCACCACATGGTGGTTTCTGGGGGTGGGGTAGGGCACCCTCCCTCCTACTCTCTGCCCTTTCCACCCTCAACACCTTGTTCCTCCTGCAGGCATGTATTCCAGTCAGGACCATGTTTTATGGTTTATGACTCTGTCCTGCTACTGGACTGTATTTGCACAGATACACTGTGAGCTTGTGTCTTGAGTGCAGCAGCAGGACATTCTCCAAGATTTACACAGCAGCAGAGCTGAGCTGATCCAGACAAAGCAGAGAGAATGCTCAAATCATGCCCTGTCCATGATTTCAGGGTTGTAGGCAGACCCTGCACCCACTATCTGGGGCCCAGCTGTGGAGCAGGCAAAGGGCCAGGCTTGCAGCAGCTCCATGGGGCAAACCGTTGCCTCTCCTATGTCCCAAGCACCTGACAAGCAAACAGACCTGCAGAGATGAGAGAACCATGCAACCAGCTTGGAGTATCTCACTCACAGGTACAAGGGCCAGGAGGGACAGGGGATGGAGGGCCCTGGGTGTAGGGGCAATTTCCTCAATGCACTTCATCCTCTCACAGTCCTGGGCTTCTTCACAGTGAAGCTGCCAGCAGAAGTTCTTTCTCCCCTAATTCAAAAGATATGACTTTAGGGCACCAGGGTTTGACTGAGACAAGTCCTTCCAACCCACTCCAGGAGGAAACTAGGGGTGCTCAGGGCACCTAAGGGCTCAGGATGATCCCCGCACAGCAAAGATGAATGGCTTCAAAGGCACAGTTGCTATAGCTTGAGGTGGCTCAGACACATAAGAGGCAGCAGGAAGAGCCACTCGGAGCATTTGGGAGGCCAAGCCCTGTGAAGGGGAAACCTTAAGTCTCCAGCTGCTCTCCCAGAGAGGGAAGTCAAAACACAGAGACTCCTTTAAGCCATGCTTCTCAAGTTCGTGGGATGCAAGTTCCAGCCTCTTTGCTCTGCTGGCCGCAGGAATCAGGTGCCAGGCAGGCTGGCACCATCTCAGATCAGACCAGACACAGATAACCAAGGCTCCAGAAGGCAGCCTTGCCTTCTGTGGGAGAGCAGGGCAAATACAGACCTATGAGAATGTAGAATGGATCAGCTCCTGCTCTGTGGGAGAGGGGTGGGGAAGGGACGGAAGGACCCAACTCCTAGCTTGGGGGGGATGGGACCCTTAGAAACATTGGGGACCAAGGGTGCCCTATGGTATCTAGGAAAGAAGTGAAAGATGCTGCACTCAGGAGAAAGGAGCCAGACCTAGTGGCAAGACCGGAGGCAAGTCTTCTGGGAACTGAAGGCTGAGGCAGGGGGCTCAGTTCTCAGCTCTCTGGTTCCTCTCAGGTCCCTGGTTCTGGGGAGCATTAGCACACAGTCTTCTGGTGATCACACTGTGGGCAGTGGGATTGGTGTGAGAGGGTAGCCCACAGATGACCCTGCTGGTGTCAGCCATGTGGTATTCACTGGACCTGTGCTCACCCCTGCACTCCTCTCTGGCAGGGTGACAGAAGACCAAGAGAAGTCCCTCCTGTATATCCTTGTAACCATGGTAACTGTACAGTCCTCAGCCAAAGCCTATCTGAGGTCTCCCAGGACACAAAGAGACATTAAGAAACAGTAACAGGAGATAACATATGATCAAAGTAGGTAGCCTCCACAGTCCACTTCTAAGCTTAGACATAAACTTGGAAAGTACGTAGGTACATTGGGCCACTGCTATGAGCATGAGTGAATGGCACGTTTTATGGGCAGTGGTGTGTGGTAGGAGGTTGTGATACAACAACAAAAAAAAACAGCATGCCATGCCTGGGGCTCCATCAATGCTTCTGAAGTGAGCAATGAAAGAAGAGCTAGACCACAGCAGGCAGGCACGCAGCCCCAAGGTCAGTCATGTACACATTGGCAACTGGGAGCTGTGCTGGGGCCGGGGGGGGGGGTTCTGTGTGGAATGAGACCCAGATTTACTCAAGCATCCCAGACAGAGAAGTCCTAGCCAGAACACTGGGTGCTGAGTCCCCACAACAGGCTTCTGAGCAGACAACCCCCCCAGGCCCAAACCAATTCCAGGCAGTGGTCATGGAGAAGGGAGAGAAATGTCCCCAGACACGCCGAAGCTCTGTTCCCACGGTACACTGGACCACTCACGTCAGGCCAGGAGCTCCAGAGGAGGGTGGAGAATGGGTGCCAGGTGGACACTCAGTAGCTGGCCAAGCAAGTCAGCTTGGGTGACAGAGATAATGCCCAGTCCAGGTCTAGGTTGTATTTAAATGGTCAGAAGCAAGACACGTGTGACGCAAGGACGCCCTCCCTAATCATCTTCCTCTTAGGATATGCAAAAATAATGAGGACACTCTTCAGAAGGTTTGGGGGGACAGAGCTCCCCACCCCCCATCACTCCATCTGTGTCACTCTGTATGTTGTGCACAGCACAGCCCCAGCACTGTTCAATCAGATCTGGCTCCCTGTGGCCTCAGCCTGTGTGTCTGGGGAGCGCTGCGGACTGATCTCCTGAGGGACTGGGCCACTCATTGGCTCCCACAACTCTGCTCCCTGGACAACACCAGGATGCAGGAGCCAGTCTGGTGCCTTGGGCAAGTCCTTATTGGAGGGAAGGGACAGTCAGGACTTCTTTCTGAGTGTTCTTGGGAGTGGCCTGATGGTTTCTCTGTTTTAATTTGCACTTCTTTGGTTATTAGTAAAATTAAGGGCTTAATTGTTTGATGGTATTTCCTTTGTGAATTGCCAATTCTTGCCTTTTCTCAGTCACTTAAAGATATCTGGCCGGGCACGGTGGCTCGTGCCTGTAAGCTTCAGCCTATGAAGCGGCTGGGGCTAGGGATCACGATTCGAGCCCCGCCTGGGGCCCGTAGCGAGACCTAGTTCCAAAAAAAAAAAAAAAAAAGCTGGGTGTGGTGGCGCACACCTGTAATCCCAGCTACCTGGGAAGCTGAGGCTGGGGATTGCTTGAGTCTGTGGTACCCCGGGCAACGAGAGCCTGCAGTTCCATGGGCAAAAATAGCAAGACCTAGTCTCAAAAAAAAAAAAAAAGATATTTTTGTGATTTTCCTGGCTTATAAGAGTTTCTTATGTATGTGTGAAACCCTGCTGTATTTACCACAAATGAGGGCATTAGAATTCCAAGTACAGACATTTTCACTTCTTCAGAGGCGCTGTCTCTATAAATGTGTGGCTGCCTCGTTCCCAGTGCCCACCACTCTGAACACGCCGGGATCCTGAAGTAGTGAGCAGCATTCAGTCTGTAGACTCTTGAAGTAGCTGGGGCAGATCAGCCTTCCTCTGATCCTGGGGAGTCCCACCAGCTGCTGCTGGTGACCGGGGGGGGGGGGGGCAGTCCAGCTGTCATGTTGTCCAGCAGTTGCAGAAGGCCCAAACCCACCCAGGTGGAGACTGCTGGTTGTCACTACCTGCTCGGCTGGGTACAAGGATACAGATGACTGGGCAGGAGCAGTTTCATGTGCCTCTCTCATCCTGTTATGGGAAAATGGGCATTTCCTCTTAATTTCATAGCTGTGGGGAGCACATGTTCCAACAAGTGAAGGGTAATCATGTAGTGAAGCAAGCGCTAAATGCCAGCAGTAGTATGACAGGATGTGTGAGGGGCTGGGAACAGACAGACCTAGGAGGGTGTCAAAGGAAGCAGCTGGAAGTTCTGGGCCTGGTGAACTGGAAGTGGGAAACTCTGTGTCTGATAGTCTGGATCAGGTATCGCAGGTGAGGTCTCAGCAGCTGTTTGATACACAGGCTCAGGAGGACTCACTTTGGGTGACTCTCCTGAAGGGCACAAGGCCCCAGAACCAACACTCCTCCCGAGCCAGGCCAGTGGGGAACTCCGGACAAGATACAGAAGGGATCTCGTACCTTTGGAACCTCCAGTAGTCCTTGAAGGACTGCTTACAAAAAAATGTTATCATATGTGTTTTATGGTATTTGACTGAAAGGAAAGTTACAATAACATAAGGGGCTTCCCTTATTTCCTTAAGTAGCTCCTTCTCCATGAGCACTATATCCCCATCTGCAGTTGCCAGTCCTCTCTCACCCCCAGGTGAAAGGGGAGCACCTGTCCAAAGTGAGCCCTGGACCACAGCACGACCTGAGGCAGGCACTTCCTCTGACTGCTGGCGCCCATCAGGGCTCCCTGGGTTCCCTAATATGTCTTTCTGGGGAATGTTCCTTGGGTAACTGGGGTGAACTTACACACAGGCCTTTCCAATCCAAACCTGTAATAGCAGCACTGATGCTGTATAGAAATAAGCTTAATTGGCTAAAACCCCAATAGTCAGCCCTTGAAATTGGTGAAGCCGACCCAGCAATCCCACTACTAGGAATCTACCCAGAGGACATGAAGACATTAAATCAAAAGGACACATGTACGCGCATGTTCATTGCAGTCCTGTTTACAGTTGCCAAGAATTGGAAACAAACCAAATGCCCCCAAACAGATGATTGGCTAAAAAAAAATGTGGTACATATACACGATGGAATACTACGCATCCATCAAGGAGGATAAACACATGTCATTTGCAGCAACCTGGATGGAACTAGAAAGACTCATATGAGCAGAAATAAGTCAAAAAGAAAAAGAGAAGTACAGGATGGTCTCACTTATATGATGGCTATAGGGAAAAACAAACAAACAAATAAGAAAAAATGAAAACAACCAATAGGACTGAACCATGGAGCGAGAGAGGAGGAGGTGGAAGAAGGCAGGGGAGGTGAAGAGCACAAAAGATCAGGATGGTTAACAAAGGTTAGTAAAGTCGGAAAGCCCCAGGGTAAAAAAACAAAACAAAACCAAACCACGCACACATTTACCAGATATCGGAAGAGAACAACAGGCCAAACAACCAACAACTAAACATCAACTTAACAAACCAACAATTTGCAGAAAAATAGGAGGAGTGACTGAAGGGGGGATACAGAGGGAGGATATGGAGGGAGGAGGAGGGATCAATTAATGCACAATTGTGACAAATCAATAAAAGGAATTAAAAATAAATAAAAATTAAAAAAAAAAAGAAAGAAATTGGTGAAGCCTCCCTTCAGATTCACCTGTAGCCTGGTCCAGGGGAGCCCCTAGGGAGGAACACACTCCAAATTGGATGGGAATTACTGGTTTAGCAATTATAGATATAAATGTGATTTCCCTGCCAGTTGGTGGCTTTGAATAGCACTCGCACAATTTAAATGACACACATTAGGCCGGGCACGGTGGCTCGTGCTTGTAAGCTGCAGCCTATGAAGCGGCCGGGGCTAGGGATCGCGGTTCGAGTCCCGCCTGGGGCCCGTAGCGAGACCTAGTTCCAAAAAATATAGCTGGGCGTGGTGGCGCGCGCCTGTCATCCCAGCTACCTGGGAAGCTGAGGCTGGGGATGGCTTGAGTCTGTGGTACCCCAGGCAACGAGAGCCTGTGGTTCCACAGGCAAAAATAGCAAGACCTAGTCTCAAAAAAAAAAAAAAAAAAAAGACACATTAATAAAGTGCTTTTCTCCAGAAGAGTTTTTATGAAGACTTTCTTAGTCTCCACTAAGTCCCAACCAACAAACATTAAATTGGGCTTAGGGAAAGGACCTGGCTGGCAACAGAGGCCGGAGGCAGGCAGCCCAGGTCTGCCCAGGCTACAGCAGAGATGATTGTGGACACAGGAATAATGAATGTCCTGGCTCTTGGTCCTGGCCACGCGAGGCATGACAGAAGAGGGCGTAAGGCTGTGCTGAGAGCACAGGGGCAGCTGGCTTCCCCAACTGCTCTCTGCGGGGGGCAGGACCACTGTGAGCAGGGACTAAGGTAAATGCCCACCAGCAAGTGGTTGGCACTGCTCCTGGAGCAGTGGTTCACAGCCTGGGACCATGCGGTGTGCTGAGGAAGGCTTTGGCCTTGGGCCTGGCTACTTTCCTGGGCCTGTGGAAAGTGCCCACGGGAAGAGCTCTCAAAAGATTGTTTGCTTCCCTTCCCAAAACAAAAACCCTCTCCCCTCAACACACAAGCAGATTGTAATCTCTCTTAATAACAGTAATCATCACCTTTACATTCGCTCTGAAGTGAAAAGGTGTTAAAGTGTCCAGGTCTCCAATAGGAGAGCTGGGAAGGGGCAGGTGCTAAGTCGAAGTGTCAGTGATAAAGCATTTTCTGTATTTGAGACCCATCCTAGTCAGGCCACAGTTGGATCCTCCCCAGGAAGAGTACCCACACAGTCTCCTCTGGTCACAGCAAGATGCCATCCCAAAGAACAACCTGTTGGGGGCTGGGCACGGTGGCTCGTGCCTGTAAGCTTCAGCCTATGAAGCGGCCGGGGCTAGGGATCGCGGTTCGAGTCCCGCCTGGGGCCTGTAGCGAGACCTAGTTCCAAAAAAATAGCTGGGCATGGTGGTGCATGCCTGTAATCCCAGCTACCTGGGAAGCTGAGGCTGGGGATTGCTTGAGTCTGTGGTACCCCGGGCAATGAGAGCCTGCGGTTCCATGGGCAAAAATAGCGAGACCTAGTGTCAAAAAAAAAAAAAAGAACAACCTGTTGGCCTGAGACAGGGGCTTCTTCCAACTAGGTTACATCTATGTGCAACTTGTACGCTCCTACACAACAGACAGCCTGGGATCCCAGACCATCTCTACTTCTTCACTGGGCTCAGAGAACCTCTAGCCAGGAATTCCCAATCTCTGGGGCTGAGTTTGTCTTCCTGCTACCTCACCTGCTGCCTTCTAACTGGTGGGGGAAATTCTGCAGGGGTTTGCGTGGGCTATGTCTGTACCATGGGGATCCATTAACCGAACATCATTGAGCAAGTGCTGCAAACTGTAATAAGCAGTCCCTTGGGTAGAGAGAGGGTGCCCCAGACTATGGCCCTCCTGGATAGATATGCTCCCCTCCCTGAGGTTACAGGCATCCATCATGATCTCCCTGGCACCTTCTGCCTCCCTGGCTGTGGCCCATGAATATATGCTATATAGGCAGACCAGACTTGGAGAGGCTATGGTGGGCTAGATAAAGGTTGGGCAGTTGGGCTTCTAGTATTTTTTTTTTTTTTGAGACTAGGTCTCACTATTTTTGCCTGTGGAACCGCAGGCTCCCATTGCCCGGGGTACCACAGACTCAAGCAATCCCCAGCCTTAGCTCTCCAGGTAGCTAGGATTACAGGCGCGTGCCACCACGCCCAGCTATATTTTTTTGGAAGTAGGTCTTGCCATGTGCCCCTGGTGGGACTTGAACCACAATCCCTGGCCCCGCCCGTGGCTTCCTAGTCTGCCGCTTACAGGCATGCGCCACCATGCCTGGCCTGGGCTTCCAGTATTTGAAAAGGGTTTGAAAGGCAGCACTTGCTGGCTCCCTTTACATTGTTTTAGAGACTCAGAAGTGATTTTACTAGGGTTTGTACACACAAGTGGACAACAACTATTCAGCCAAAACAAAGTCTGAAGAGGAGGAAGTAGGTTCGATCCCCATCCAGGTCTCACCAACCAGACCACCGAGTCTCAGACCACAGGGCCAGGACGGCAGTCCCAACACTCCAGACACGAGGAACAGTGACTTTCATCTTTCCTCAAGAGAGAGCTGATGCTGGCAGGCACCTGGTTTTCCTGAGGCTTTCCT
This sequence comes from Uropsilus gracilis, assembly GCA_004024945.1. Taxonomy (NCBI): domain Eukaryota; kingdom Metazoa; phylum Chordata; class Mammalia; order Eulipotyphla; family Talpidae; genus Uropsilus; species Uropsilus gracilis. Next base: position 14,403 of record PVHY01016415.1, read on the forward strand.
CTAGAGGCACTCCATCCCTTTTCTCAAACAAAATCTAAGCTTTAAGCTACTAAACTAAAGCCCAGTCCCCCCTAAGAAGCATTTATACTCAGAAGAGTTCACTTAGATGCACAGTCCTGTCAGGTTTCCCCAGACAATGGGGATTCAGGCCACAACTGGTTAACTGTGCAGGGGTGAATTCGAGCTCATGGTGGCAGCAGCACAGGCCGACTGTCTTCACTCAGCACCATAATCGGCACATCTGCAGACAGGAAATCCTCCTCACTGCGAGTTCCCAGTCTATTATCTGAGACACCTGGTGTGGGTGGGTGATTCAGAGACAAACAATGAATGGGCCCCCTGCATAGCAATTAACTGCTTTAACTGCTAATGTGTTTAATCCACCACGTGGAGATCAAGGCTGCACTGAGGAAGAGGCTCAGAGTCCTACTTGGCTTCCAGGTTGCAAGGCTGATTTCACCATACCTGTGCCCACTCTCCTTGGCTGAGGACAAGGTGCCAGGCACATGGGCAGCCCTGGTGCATGACCACAGGGTCTTGAGCAATATGTGTCCATGGAGCATGAGGTGTGCTCTTCCCTTTTCTGTTTCTAACTCACATCAAAGCCCAGATTGTGTGGATTGGGTAGGAGGTATGGCCGAGGAGCTGCTTCTGTGCCAGCTGTGCTGCCTCCAGGGTGCTTTATATTAACCCCCCGGATTGGATCATCCTTATTGCAAGTAGAAATAATGGTTGGTTAAAGGCTTATCAGAGTAAAACAGCAGCAAACATTCTGAGTTGTTAAACTGGGAAGTGGCTCCTGAATGTTTACAAAATCTGGCCCAGGAGCAAGCAGCAAAGTCAGCACATGCTCATGCAGCCCCAGAAGGCGTGCCAGAAACTGCCGCCACCACAGCGCCGCCTTGGGAAGCAAGGTCAAAGGCCAAGTATTGTGAAAAGCTTCCACCCCCAGCATCAATCATAGCGGGCAGACTGTCTGGGGGATGCTCTTTTTGAAAATACAAGAATAAAATGAATCCTGTCGGGGGGAGGGTGGTCATGCACACATCAGGGGCCTTCCTTGTCACCCACCAGGCCTGTCTGGAAGCAGGAGGCATCAGAGACTTTCAGAGGGCATGGCCTCTTGTCCCCTCACCCTCTAAATTGCTGCCACCAGTGTGATGGCAACCCACATGCCAACAGCATCTGGGTACAGGCCTATGCCTTGACCCAAAGGCCAGACGAGGGATGGGTGTGTATGGGTGGGGGTACAGAGGACAAAGAGGGAATGTTGAGGGTGCAGCTAGGACAGGAGAAATCGCAACCTCATGGTGTATAAAAAAATAACTATCAATTTTCACTTTTGGGTCTGAATAGTTATGAATCTTCCACAATAATCAGAATAAACCCAACTTAAAATTTACTTTTACAATTTGATCAAGAATATTCCCTCTGGCAATTTATTGAAATTTGACTAAGCAGCACTAAACAGACCGAGGGGTTTCAGATCTTGTCCTTTGTTCCTCAACTCTGTGCCTGCTGTATCAAGTGAAGAACTGACCGCTCCAGAGTTTTTATCACTCTCTGATTCCAGTTGTTCCAGAAATCACAATGACTTGGGAAGGACACGCAGGCCTTTCAGAAGCACACTGCTTTGTGATGTAGCCTTACTCCCCCCTGGGTGCCAGGAGCCCCACCTGGGGACTGCTGGGACCTGGCCCGCCAAGTCTTGACAATGATGGGACAGGCCCTCTTGAGTACTCAGGAAACATGTGCTTAACTGAGATGAAGCCAGAAGAAGATTCTGATAATCACCTAGATTCAGAGCCTGGGCTTAACTGACCGAGTCGTGCAGAGAGAATCTTGGGGAACAGAAACACGGGGGAGAAAACCAGATCTCAGTTGTTCCTATTTTGGCCCTGCAAATTGAGATTAGGAAACCTAGACTCCCACCCTAGACACCGTGGGTACCAGAGGGCAAGATGCCCGAGCAGGTGTGCTGTACTCCTCCACATGGGGCATCACCCTGCATATCCCTCCCAACATGATCTCAAGTAGGTTCATGACTGCATGGACTCGTGGCTAGAAAGCCTCTTTTCATCCTGTTCTAGGTCAGGATGCCTTTCCTCAAGACTTACTTCCCTTCCCTAAAACCAGGAGGGTGACCTGAGGTGCACAGAGAGCACAACTGGAGAAGGAGCATGCCAGCAAGGCTGGCAATAGGCTAGATCTGGCCGGGCACGGTGGCTCATGCCTGTAAGCTTCAGCCTATGAAGCGGCCGGGGCTAGGGATCGTGGTTCGAGTCCCGCCTGGGGCCTGTAGCGAGACCTAGTTCCAAAAAAATAGCTGGGCGTGGTGGCGCGCACCTGTAATCCCAGCTACCTGGGAAGCTGAGGCTGGGGATTGCTTGAGTCTGTGGTACCCCGGGCAACGAGAGCCTGCGGTTCCATGGGCAAAAATAGCGAGACCTAGTCTCAAAAAAAAAAAAAAAAAAAAAAGGCTAGATCTGCACAGCCATACTTGCTCCCCCTTATCTCTCAGAGAAGAGGAAGATGCAAACAACAAACACATATGGGTGAGGCAGGTGAAGTGGCAGCCACCCCTGACCCAGCTGGGAAAGGTCAAGACCTCTGCTTCATCGCTGGGTGCTGTCTTTGGAAATCTGTGTGTGTGATTTCTGCAAAGACCAAAAAGATGCCCGCTACAGACATATGATAGCCTGCAGAGCTCACAGCAACCCACTGGGAAGTATGAGAAGCAATCCCATGGGCCTTTAGGATGAGATGTGCTGTGTAACATCGGCAGGGAGCCCCAGAAGAGGGTGTGCTATTCCAGGTGTAGCTTATTTGCGAAGGGCACGTGGGCTTGGCGCTCTCTTACCTATGGCCCACAGGACAGTGTCGAAGGTGCCCTTGTCCTCTTTGCCAGAAGTGTGGTTTTTCCAGGTGACCTGGAGCTGGCCGTCTGGGAGCCTCCCCACACTTGAGGGAGTACAGCCTCTAAGAAACTGAGTGCCATGAGATTCCATGTATTCCGTGACCAAGGAAGACATTTGCTGCAAAGCACAAGCGGACATGCTGTGAGGACCAGATGGACAGAATGAGAATGTCATCACTGACTATGGAGAGAGAGGACTTGGGGCCCTTACCTATTTGAAAAGGCCCTGAGGGGACCCCAGAGAGATCTGTTCAAAGGAGAAGGTTCACTGCTCTCCTCTTCTGCTATGTAGCCTTATGTAAGTCACCCCTACTTTTAGGACCTCTTGTTTTCTGTGGAACTGAGGGCTCAGCTGGAGAGCATCTAGCATTTCCCCTTTACCTCTCAGTTCCAAATCTGAAGATCTTGGGTCTTCTCTTAGGATGTATTGATCACTGGTCTCTTCTCTAGATGCTAACTACATATGTTAGCAAACTGTAGAAAAGTTTGCACTGCAAAACAATGAGAGAGAACTACCCCTTTCACCTGACTGATTGGGATGGAACCCAGTTGCCTACCTGACCCCATATTCAAGTGTGGTCAGTTCCCCTGCCACTAGAGAGCTGGGACAGTAGGGGGATACCTCTGTGACTTACCAATAAATGGAAGGATAGTGGGCACAGCATGAGGGGAGATGGGGGAACCTGGGCTATCTGCCAAGAGTGTTCCTCCCTACCAACTCAGGAAAACTGCACCCCCAAGATTGCAGTTGGGGTACCCAGTTCCCAGGGTGACTACAGGACTTGTGCAGACTGGAGGCATAATCAATCACAGCTTCTTTTGTCGGAGGAAATAAAGTCACTCTGCAAACCCTCTAATATATGCTCAGGTGAGCCAACTCATTTAGAGTCTACCTGGGGTTGTCAACTTGAGTACAGGGATAGCTGGGTAGGCTGTGCTGTCCCTCCTACATCCCTCTGATTGCCTAATAGGCTTGGATGTCCCTGTCACAATAGGAAGGGAAATTGCTGGGCCCTCTGGAGCCTCACGGTCAGCCCAGGCCCCTATGTCTTCCACCTATGCTACAGGTTCTTCTCTCCAAAGCAAGGCCTGGCAACACTGTGCCTGCTCCAAGACACAACTTGGAACCTGTTCCAGCTCCACCCCTCTGGCAAAGTGAAGACACTCTCTCCATGTGCCAATCCAGACTACTGAGGTACCACACTTGTCCCCGCCCTGTTATGGAAGTCTCCCTGGGGCTCATTCTGCTCACTTGGGCTTCAGCTTCCCACCTGTCAACAATGACCCCTTAGCCAGTTTTTCATGCTTGGGTTCCCAGAATGAGAAGCCCAGATTCACCTTCTTCTCACTCCATTCTGGGCCTGTGCTGTCACTTTCTAGCTTCCACATCAGGGTCAGTCTTCCCAGTGGCCTCTGTCCCTACAGGCCCTTTTGCCCTTGGACCTAATCCCTGCCCACGTCGAGCTATGTGGCCTCCTTGTAGCTCTAGCAGGGTAGACTCTTCCTAAAGCCCAACGCTCAGAGGACCTCCCCTAGACCCTGTATCCTGTGTTCAGTATATGCTGAGTGGAGGCATGATGTGAGCAACAGGGATGGGGAACTAGAACAGGGATGCATGGGGTGGGGGGGCACATGGCAGGACTGCCAGGGCAGAATGGACTCAGGTCTGAGAAGCAAATCTGAGGAGCAGTAAAAGGTTCACCCTCTTTTGCAGGGGCACAGAGAGCTTGAGACTTGACAGTGATAACTCACACTTGGATCAGAACAAGTGACTTTTCCTTGAGGAGTTTTTAGCTTAAAAATAATCACATACCTCATGTGGGTCTGTCAGCTTTCAGTGTGTCTGTGTCTCAAACAGAGATCAGGAATAATTGACCCCCAGATCTGCTGTGAGCTGCAATGGCACTGGCCTGAGGCCCTCAGAGGCTGTGCTGACACTCCTGGCATACTTGGTCAGACCAGCCGCCACAAGAGACCCAAGTGCTCATCCTGGTTTCTATGTCTTTTCATTTTATGCCAGCTGGCCAACACTTTGGCCAAGGTGATCACTCAAGACCTCAGCAATTGCCACCTGCTTCCTGTTGCCCTTGGGGATTTGATTCAAACCCTTCCCTCAGCAAGGGAAACGCAAGTCTACCACTTACTGGTGGTAGTGATGATCAACCTCTGGTCCCTTAGTCTGGCCCAGCATGCCTTCAGCATCCCTGTCAGCAGGAAGTTGGAATGTGCAACAGGCACCAACCCTCAATTCTACTCTAACAGATGCCTTAAATTTGGGGGAAAAACTTGTCATTCGGTTCAAGAGCCAGTTTCTGAATTCTAAGATCTCACACCTACACCTGGTTGGTGTGGGGCAGCACCCTTGTGGGAGCTGGAGATACCGGGCTACCTGGTCGAAGCCTCGGAGGGGGATGCTGCGCATCATGACAGTGGTGTCCAGTCCAATCCCCGTGAGGAAGCCGGCACACTCCAGGGCCACGTCTGGAAGAGGCTGGTAAGGAATGCTAACAGATCAAGTTGTGAGCCTAAGGGAGAGACCAGTCCTGTCACCTCAAAAGAGAACGCCTCACCGTCACATACACCAGTTTTTAAATGCATGCCCAGTATGAGGTGGGGCGCTCCCTTCAGCATTCATGGGCCATGCAGCTTGTCTCCAAGGGGTATCTGTCCATGCTCCCTGGAGTTGAATCTCAACCTCGAGAGCCAGGCCTACTCCCCCAGGAGGTTCCAATAGTGACAGAAAGGAAAAGCCTCTTCTTTGAAAGAAACGAGGCAGCCGCCTTCCATCTGTGGTCTGTTAGCAGTCCCAGTGCTTTCATCTGCTCTCAGATGTCCCTTTCCCAGCCCCAGGTTGTCTCAGGCTCCTCCCTTGACTCTCTTTGGTTCATTGCTCCCTCTGATGCATTGGCTCTAGAGTGGGGCTACTTCCCAGGGAGGACTGCCTTGCTCATGGTCATGTCAAATGTGCTGGCTGGCTCAGCCATCTCAGTAAAAGCAGCTCAATAAAAGCCTCCAAGGAAGTGCTAGCCACAGAAGATCAGTTCAAACTGTCCACTCCACAATGGTCATCCACCCTGAGTGATCCGGTAAATGCTAGTTCCAGGTGGCAGAGTTTGCTTCTTGATGGGAGGGAGAGTAGTAGGGGAGGGCTCTCAGGTATGAGCTTCCGCTCGGACTGTGAGCACAGCCATCAGTCACCCAAACCTTAGCAAAGGATACAGCTGGCCCCAACCACCAACCTGTGGGAAGAATGGAGACAGGAAGAGAAGTGAATCTCACATATGACCACCACAAAGCACGAGCAGTCTCAAACCTGGCCTCCGCAGAAGGTCAGCTAATATGTTACTGCTGATGAATCAGTTCAAACAGGTCTCTCTAAGGTATAAAGCTCACCTCCCAGAGGCTTCAGTTGTGATCAACAACATGACAAATAGTGTCACTGAATCAGGAAATTGCGTGATGGTAAGGGACAAGAGAGGTCAGTGAAAATAGGGCACATGTCCCATGAAAGCCTAGGGACCAAGACCAACACAGAGTCCATGGATGTGTTGAGAAAAGTCCAATTAGAGGAATCACAAGTGTTTTCCTTCTGCCCTAAGGTAAGTTCTGCTGTGGGGTTACGCTGGATCTCCTCTGGCCATGGAAGAAACAGACACCCAGCAGGTGAGGGAGGGCACCAGATAGTGGGAACACCCCTGGGGAAATCATCATTTATGGGCAAATAGCTGCCTTATCAGTCTCATTATACACAGCCCCATGGCCAGGAAAGTCAGATCCCTTGAGCAAGGATAAAGGGTTGGGAGAGAGTAGGTACATAGGATGTGGGCACTAGCAAGAGTTACTTAAAAGTATCTGCCCTCTTAATATAAACCCTCTTCTGTTATCTTCAGCTCCACACCCTGCATGCGTGCGTGCATACCTGTACATACATGCACAAGTGCGCGCGCACACACACACACACACACACACACACACACAGAACTTAACAGAATGAAAACTCCCAGCCCTGGCGGCAACGTGTGGGTGGGCTTGTCAGATCACCTCTTCAGTCTTTGAACAAGAGGAGGTGATGTAAGGCTGGATAAGCCCAATGTCAGTGCTAATCCTGGCAGGTACTAATGATATAATTCCTTTTCATTCCTCAGGAATATTTCTGCAGGTACCCTGCAGGAAACAACTGGTACACAGCTTCCTCTCAGGCAGAATAGGGACAGAACCTTGCTGGAGGTCACTTTTGGGGTGATTCCCCCCCACAATGTATCAAATGATCATTATTCTTTGAAGAAGGTGTCCAGAGGACTCTCTTCAAATGGGCTAAAGTAAGGAAATGCTGCAGCTAAAACAGACCACATAGCCTCCAGATCATGAGGGGTGGAGTGCCAGAATACAGGGAGCCTTTGGTTCTTATTGGTAGGTTTGAAACAACAGATCAGCTTCTGCTGGCCTCTGACGAATCCCTTGGGCAGGACAGGAGCCTGGAAACTTATGCAGGCCCTAGACAGCCATGGGAGCCTGGTAGAACGGGCAGCAGATGTCAGTAGACCAGCTTGTTGGACCAGGGAAGGATCTGAGTGAAGCTGTGAGCTCTGGGAACACTTGCTGGAACACTGACATAAAGACACCCAGAGATAAGGGCATTAGCAAAGACTAGCAGTGGGCCCTGCTCCCACTCGGCTTCCCATGTATTCTGGGAGCTCCAGTCTCTGGGCCTTTTGGTGTGCAAAGATTTTATTTGAAGGTATAACTACTGTGGGATCAGCCTAATCACAGTGCAGGCTTTGTTGTTAAAAATCTGAGGTGGAGGGGAAGGAGCAGAAACAAAAGCTTAATTCAAACCCATGAAGCTGGGACTTAAAGAGCTCTCCACCTGCCTCTCGAGTTTGAAGGCTCATGATCCACTCCTTCAGGGGATCACATCCACAAACTGAGAAGCTCATAGCAGGCACCTGGCCTCTTGGTAGCCCCCTGTGGGAGAAGTATCCCATAGGTCACCATGTGTCCCAGGCAGGCAGAAGATCCCAAGGCAGCCTCTCCTGGGGAGGCCTGCTCCAGGCCTGCTTGGAAACCCACCAGTCCAATCACACTCCTGGGGCTGATATTGGGTCCACCTCCACCCACTGGAGTCTCTGTATTTGGGCCCCGGAATGGCTGTCGCTTGAAGGCTCTGGCCCCATGCCTGATGCCACCCAGAGGAGGTTTCTTCCTCCTCGGGCCCTGAAACCTGTGCACCTTAGTCACAGGATACACCTGTGGGGACAGTGAGCAGGGCTTTATGGGCTGGGAGCCAAGCTCCAGCCTCGTTTCCTTCTTGCTGGACACAAAGGGTATCACCCAAATAAGAATGGAGGCTAAGCAAAAAAAAAAAAATGAGAGAACTAAGTGATAGTGTGTTTTTCTAAAATGGCATGGTTCTTTGCAAAATAAAATGTACATTTTTCCTGCTTGCACTTAGGAAAAAGAAAAGTGATTACAGAATCTGGTCAACTTCTGAACCTAATAATGAGGGTCAAACAAAAACTCACTCCATGAACGAGTCCGACAGGCAGCATTAAATCAATCTGAGTTACAAAAACACTCTCCCGGCTTCCCAGAGCCCTGGGCTCCAAGGACTCCAGGCAACTGGTAGAGCTACGGGAGAGTGGTCAGGCCTCAGTTGGTGAGTGTCCAGCACTGTAGGGAAAATCTATCAGGCCCTCACGCCATATAGCCTCTTGGGGACCAAGCAGGTGCTATCAGTAAGTCAGTTGTTTCACAGGCCAGTATGGATGCAGAATGGCCCCTGGTGACTCTGGTCTCATTCAAGGGTTCTTTTGCCATCAGAAAAAAGTGACAGTGACACCAAGGACAACCCCAGAATGCCAATTCAGAGCCTAGATGGGCAGAGAGCTGACTCCAGACGCAGAGCTGAACCAAGGAAGGAGTGCTGACCAGCTGGGCTAGGTTGCTGAGGAGGGTCTTGAGTAGAGTGATCTTGATTCCTCACTAGGGAAAAATCACAAGTGGTAGGACCAGATGTTCAATAGCCTGGGAAGGCTAGGTGGCTAGACGCAATCCTTCTGGTCAGGTTGCGTGGGTTCAGAAGGTGCCTACCAGGTGACCAAGGGTAGAATCTGGAGGTCTCAGACACATTTGGTTCAGAATATGCAATGCCTGCTTCCTTAAAGATGCTGTGGGAAGTAAGCCTGCCCTTCTCCCCTGACACATACCCTCCACCTGAATGGCTGGGCCACTTTAGTAAGTGTCAGTGACTCTTGCCCCATATCCCAATTCTGCTCCCATTTCTCCCACTGGCAGTGGGTAGCTTTCTGAGTGGCAATTATTCCCCTGGCCATTCCTCCTGAAGTGTCCTACTACCTGACCAGGAGACCTTATCTTTCCAATAGAATCATCCTTACTTTTTCAATCTGTTTTTCTTCAAACTGGATTTTTATGGAAAAAGATGGAGAAACAAGAACAGAAAAGGCAAACAAGCTAGAAACACAATGCTGGCACAGAGGCTGAGCTTGAACAGATGCCAACCTGCAGAGCTGGCTCAGAACCCACAAGCACTGGCTGGGCCCAAGCAATGGCCAGGTTGTGACTCCCAGGGTCTAATCCCTCTAGCCCCATCCTGCCTGGCCTTAGGGGCTACTGATCAAGGATGCAGGAGCTCCAGCTACATGTGCCGGGGTCTTCTACATCTGATCTGCCACCTCCAGGGCTTCCAAACCAGGTACCCAGCTATGTAGGAAAGAACAATAATTTTGTTCTCCAGCAACTGAGCTGAATTTAATTGTTTTCTGTCATCTGTTTTGCCACAGGTGCTCTAGACCTAGCTGTGAGCAAAGAAGTAAGGAGGGACTCCTCAAATGTCAGAGGCTGGATGCCTCCATGGGCTCCAGGGTCCAAAGAGTAGGATGAGTCTCAGGGGCAAAGGTGGTTGGAACACGCTTGGGAGGCTGAAGAGCTATAGGCCCTATGTGCACTCTACTCATCAGACCTGAAGTCACTCACAGTGACCTGAAGGTCACTGTGCCACATGCAGTGAAAGAAGGTCCTGGCTGCTACCTGTACCCTGTCATGGATAAGAAAGGCAGGAGAGAGGTCCTGTGCATACTGCAGAACCCACAAGGGGCCTGGGGTCAGGCTGGGTATGCCCAAACACAGCCCCTAACAGGCCTAAAGATTATGTCAGGGGATACAGCACCCTTGGCAGGCAAAGGCCAGGCAGACGAGGCACCCTCCACCACTGGTGGGCCTCCTAAATCGGGCCAAGTAGAAACATCCCAACTGCTACAGGAGGCACCCTGGGGGCAGGGAGGCAGCCCTCAGGTCCATATTAATTTCAGCTCCATTTTAAAGGCGAGTTAAAATAAACATGGGGAATATTTATAAGGCAAATAAATCTGGCAGAAACAGCCCCTCCAAGTGTGAGCAGAGGCCTCCCCCTCAGCTCCAGCCCAAGCTGATAAAATACAGAAATGCTACTGTAGACCCTCCGGGCTTATTTTGACTGCAGCAGAGGAATGTAACATGTAAACACTGACTCCCATATCACACTGTTACAACTTGCATTAACAGCATTGGACAAAAGCCGCATTTTCACAGAAGCATCGTACAGGGATATATCTCTAGCTTAATTTTTAAAAAAACCATTTCCTCACATAAATCATGCTCAGAAAGAAACGGGTGACTGATACATTGCAAACACTTTTTTTCTTAAACAATAACATACCTAAATTCCTTATAAACCGAAAGCTTTTTTTTAAAAAAAAATCTTCTAAATGTTTTTTTTCTGAAGAAAATAAACACCGCAATTTCTTTCCTGACCAAAATATCTGGGTCTGTGTCTTCCTGGAGAGCAGACTGCTGCCCCCAACAATGGCCCACGCCCAGGGCCTCATGCTGAGTGCCACTAGTGCCCACACTCCACACTTGGCTCGCCCCAAACCACAGCAGGCAGCAGTCCACAGCTTTGCCTCCTCCCAGCCTCAAGCAGCAGGGAGAGAGGGAAACACCAGAAGCTGGCCCCTTCCTGGAGGCTGACTACTTTTAAAGTGTGAAGGAAATTCAGGGGAGGGATGAGCACAAGTGAATAGGATGATGGTTCACGGGTGTCATGGTGGTAGGAGAAATTTGGGGTACACAACAATGTAATAAAATATATATATAATCAATAAAAAAATTTTTTAAAGTAAAGGGAAAGATAGCAGAGTCACACAGCAGAAGCGTGCTGGGCCCATAAAGTAAAGGGAAAACAGCAAACAAAAGAAAACAATAAAACACTCAGCAACTAATTTGACAAAATCCAGGATTCTGAAAATGCTGGCCTTTGGTGAAGGGTCAGAAGGGCTGAACAGAAGCATTGTGCAGGGAGTCTGTCTCCCAGGCAGCCACTTATTTAAGGTCATTTCCATCACAGGGCCAGCAGACGACTTCGGTATACCTGGCAACATGTTTATATTCTACCCAGGGAAATCAACGCAAAATGACACTAAAAAGATCTGGGTACTTGCAGGCAGTTCTGAGCGCTGAGAAGATAGTGCCAGCAGCATAGGAAAGTGGAGTTAAGAGGGGCCAGAGGACACCCTTGGGGATAGTCTGTAGTGGCTTCAGCAAAGCGGGAATCCCAATGGCAGGTCTCAACGCACCTCACCATACAGTAATGAATACACCAAGACCCAAAGGAAATGCCATCTGTGGAAACACTGTAGGAAAATGTGGGGCTTTTCCTCAGAAACAATCCTGGAGATGAGAAGGTCTTCCTGAACATGCAATAAATCTAAAAGTCACTAAATATAAAGAGATCTGCCGGGCACGGTGGCTCGTGCTTGTAAGCTTCAGCCTATGAAGCGGCCGGGGCCAGGGATCGCGGTTCGAGTCCTGCCTGGGGCCCGTAGTGAGACCTGGTTCCAAAAAAACAGCTGGGCGTGGTGGCGCACGCCTGTAATCCCAGCTACCTGGGAAGCTGAGGCTGGGGATGGCTTGAGTCCGTGGTACCCCGGGCAACGAGAGCCTGCGGTTCCACAGGCAAAAATAGCGAGACCTAGTCTCAAAAAAAAAAAAAATAAATAAATAAATAAATAAATACATACATACATAAATACATAAATACATAAATACATAAATAAATAAATAAAAATAAAGAGATCTAAGTCACATTAAAAAAAAAAGCATACATCACATGAGTTAAAAGACAAATGCTAGGTTGACAAAATATGCAATATGAATGACATAGGGTTATGGGCCTAAAGGACAAACCTGCTGGAAGATAAGAAAAAGATAAAAGAAGAAAAAGAAAAAGCAGATAGAAAGTGGACCAAGCTAATGATCTGCATACATACAGGCATTCCCACACTCACAGACATACAACTTTAAGTAGTCAATAAAGACACAAAAAGATGAGTGATTATGGCAAATGCAGACAGAATCTGGTCAGGTTTAACCTACTAGACAAAGATAAAAGACTACCCAGAAATCACAGCTAAAGGAAAAAAAGTGATAAATGTGACAAGATAAAAATGTAAAACTGGGAACCCAGTGACAGATGACTGTCAGAGTTCTCAACCTGACAGTATGGCGGCAATCATGGGGGACTGGGGATGTGCTGGGGATGGCAGAGGCAACCAGTGCTTATTCTGGGAGAAAGGGCAAGGCCCCTTCTCTATTTTACACCTGACGAGAAAGCTAAGGCCCAAGCAAGAAGAGCTGAAACACATAGGTAACAGGAGGCTGTTCAGCAGGAGGGAGCATATTATTAGTACAGGGTTGAAGTCAGGCCTGGGTTTGCCCCTGTGTCTGGGTTTCCACTTGTAGGAAACACCCTGACAAAGTGTATATAAGAGAGAAGAAGCACTTATGACAGCATATATAATGTACGCTAACGGCGCTCATTGTAGCATTTTATAACAGTGAAAGAGAGAAGGCTTTGAGATGCTCATGAATGACTGAAAGATAAAATAAACGACATCACGTTTGCTTGAGGAAATCAAGACCCAACCCCCCTAACCAAAAGAAGCAGGCAACAATGACGACATGTGATAGGTCACTGTAAAAATACACACACACTTGCACACACATTTACACACACACAGATATTCGCATAAGAGCCTGTCTACCTGTAGGCACACTTTCCCACCTATATTTTCTCGTAGTCAAGGGCCAAGGCAGCCAACATCTGCAGATGAACAAGCTTCTACTGCCCTCTAGTGGCCTTTCCTATTCCTGCGAGCATGAAATGTCCCTGTTCCGCACCCCACGAAGAAGGCACTTGTTGCCTGGACCTGAAACCAGTAAAAGCCAGCTCCCCAGACACAGGAAATGTACCAATATATTTGTATCTGCTTAGGGAGTGCTGAACCACTCACACTGCAAATATCATTTCCTCAACTGAATTGTGATTTCTGAAGCCTTTAGAAAGACATTGCAAGCTTTTAGGGAAGTCCCGGGAACAAACCAGATGAAAATGAGGACTTTTCATAGAGGCCAAAGAAGGGGCCAAGGTTATCCCTGATAACCTGATACTGCTTTCTGCTCCTTGTATGCCCTCCCTCCCTGATACTCATGACAGGACCCACTAGAACCCTGTGGCTCCTGGGTTTGAAAACAAATGAAAAAAAAAATGGACAATTCACTTTTGTGAAGTGTGTCATCACTTCCAAGACAGGATGCCGAATGCTGATAGCGCTGCCAAGGCACATAAGTACCAGGTTTCTTCAGGTACCTGAAAAGAACCACCACCTCCACTGGGAAAGAGGACCCACATGGAGTTCTGGATGTCCTGAGTAAGTTCCGAGTCTGACTTAAAATGGTGGACATGAAGAAGACCCCATCATGTCTTACGTTTTTCCAGGGGATTCCTTCAGCCAGAAGATATCGTCACTTGTAATTCCATATTCCAAGGCACCTTCGATCTGTCCAGACAGAAAGGATCAGGGTCAAGAAGTTTCAGTGTAAAAAAAGAATTGTTTGTCCTGGTCCAGGGACTTCCTGAGAGAGGAGGCCCAGACTATCCCAGGCCTTGTGAGTGCAGTTTCCTGCTTCAGAGACTTTTTGTGAGGCTGTGGTCTTAGGGACAGGTAACCAGTTCCTACCTACCTTAGTGGCTGTCTACCTAGCTTAAGGCTGAGCATTCCTTGGCAATGCAAGGTGCTGCCAGAGCTCTTGTCTTCCTGCTTTCCTCCCCTTAGCCTAGACCCAGAGCTGCAGGTAGGAAAGAGACAGAGCGTGGAGGGTAGGTCAGTTCCAAGGTGCCAGAATGTTGAGTGGACGGAATCACTCTTGAAGGGCAGCAGGGTGAGCCTGGTGTCTGGGACTTGTAGAGATCAACCTGTATCCTGCAGTGCCTAATGAGGGGCAGCTAAGCAGATGGGGAGAGGCAGGGATGAGTACCTGATCAGTAGCCTATGACAGTGAGATGTGCTGGTAGAAAGGAAATGAATTGTAAACAGTTTACAATTTCATTTGGAAAAATAAATAAATAAATAAAGTTAGGAATTTCTCAGGTCCTTGGCAAGCACCTGGGGGAGGGAGGAAGGCAGAGAAGAGCATATGCCACTGAGCTGAAACCCTCAGCTTCCCTACCAGCGCCAGGTAACTTCTGCTCCATCCTCAACCCTGGGTAAGCGATGATATCAGCAGCTGAACAGTATGGTCCAGAAGGGCAGGGCCAGTCCACACAAGTGATTTCAAGGAGGTAATAGGGTTAACCACTGGCTTTGAGGAACTGGCTGCAGCCTGCAAAAGCTTTAAGCTTAACCCGTGATTCCAGGTGCTGATTTATGTCATCCACTTTGCCTATCCGTTGTAGTTACCTCAAACAAGAGTACCCTGTCATCCTACAGAGCCATGCAGTCTACCCATAGTCACCTCTGTACAAGCTGCCCAGTCACTTCCATAGGCAGCTCTGCTGGACTGATCGTTAAAAGGGGCATATCCTGTGGTGCTCTGAGGGTAGGACATGTACATTTTCCACTGTGCCCTCTGTCCCATTTCCAGAAAATCAAACAAAATTGAAGTAGAAGTTTGGGATTTACGCATCTAAGAAGCAGAATCACTTCTTTGTTCTTCCTCTATCCACATTCCTTCTGGTCTAAGCTGGAATAGTCTTGGCATCCATAGGACCCTGGGGCTTTGTACACCTTGCTGTAGGCACCAGGAGACTCAGGGCTTCTGCTATCTAGTTCTGGAAGCCCTGGGGAAACCTGTGAGTGTTGACAGCCAGACGCAAGTGCAAGAAATGAACGAGGAGAAGAGATGGCCCAGCTATAGTGGGGGGGGGGGGATAAATGGAAGTATGAACCATGAGATAATTTTATTAACAAAAGGAAGAGGTATTTATAGAGCTACAGGGTAAGGGCCTGGTGAATTCCAAGGAAGACAAGCAATTTTGAGAGATAATTAACATTTTAAAGCAAAGAGTAATTGAGGGAGGGGTAGTGTAGGGGTGGTCTGTAATTTTTGATAGGGCTAACATTGATAAGGAAAAGCTGGGGGTACTAGTGTTATATCAGACGGTTATTTCAGTTAGCCCCTAAGTTTTTTTAGGGACCATTAACGAGAGAGGTTTTCCTTATCTCTTATCTCATTTGGAATGACTCTTTTGGTATGCAAATGGCACACGGCCTGTGAGGATCTGGCCTTAGCCAAAACTCTCTGTGCCCTATTCCCACTAGCTGCTCCCTGCTTCTCTACCTGGGCCTTTTCCTCAGCGCAACTTGCCTTGTGGGAGGGAGGGCAAAAGAAAATACTAGCCAAAAAAAAAGACACCACATAAAACTGAGACAGGAGGTGATGTCAGCAAAAATGGTGGAATGAAGACCTCCCCCTTCAGAAAAGTTAAAACATACATACTTTTATACACACACACACACACACACACACACACACACACACACTCTGTGGTAAAGGTGGTCAGAGCCAAACTTTTCTAATGTTCCTTTCATAAGGAACATTAGGTCAAAAGAAGGCTTGTAAGCACAATGAGCTTTGCAGGGCTTTAACTTACTCTATCCCCATCTGCCATCTCAGTGGCAGTCTTGAAAAATGTCTGTTCCAGAGAAGGGAGAACAGGGCTAAAGCTCTTTTAGTCTCCTTCCCAAAGAACAGTCACTGTGAGCTCTGGTGATGGTTTCCTGGAAGATCCCATTCAATAGACTTATCTTTATTGACCTCATTGGAACTCACCCAGTGCTGACAGCCTCTCCCTGGGGGGGTCTGTCCAGTGACTTACAGCACAGCTGCCTGACGTGATGGATAACAGTTGAAGCAAACAGACTAACCAAAAGCTTCAAAAGGAAAAGCTGAAAAATGAGATATCCACAGGGGCTGTGAAAATTTCCAGCATATCCTGGGGCTCTTAGAGGTCTCTGGGCTGCACACATGCCTGGGGGAGCCATGAGCTCTTACCTCTGTGAACTCGAGATGCTGTACTGGCACCAAGTGAGGACTAAGGCAGAGTTTCTACTTCCTGGCTGTGCGCTAAAGATGTAACCAAATGTTGGCAGAACCTTCTAGGCAAGGACTGGCAGACTTCTTGGTTCTAGGTGTTTAAGAAAATCTATATTCCTTCATTACCTGACTACTAAGCTAACTGAACTTTGTGACTGTGCTGAAGATTCTGCTCAGGGCTTTTTAGCATCAGCATTAATGTGACAGAGAATTTTACTAAATCAGTTCCAAAATATCACTCAACAGCCAGGCACAGTGGCTCGTGCTTGTAAGCTTCAGCCTATGAAGTGGCCGGGGCTAGGGATCGCGGTTCGAGTCCCGCCTGGGGCCCGTAGCAAGACCTAGTTCCAAAAAAATAGCTGGGCGTGGTGGTGTGTGCCTGCAATCCCAGCTACCTGGGAAGCTGAGGCTGGGGATCGCTTGAGTCTGTGGTACCCCGGGCAACAAGAGCCTGTGGTTCCACAGGCAAAAATAGCGAGACCTAGTATCCAAAAAAAAAAAAACACTCAACAAAGAATCTGGGTAGTACAGTACACGTAAGGTTCACTTCCTTCATACACTCACTACCAAAGTACAGAAGAACAAACCAAAACCCCTGAAGAAAAAATAGACCACAGCGTGCACTAGAAGCAATGATCTGGTGGGAAGGGGTAGAAATTTTTTTTTTTTTTTTTGAGACTAGGTCTCGCTATTTTTGCCCATGGAACCGCAGGCTCTCGTTGCCCAGGGTATCACAGACTCGAGCAATCCCCAGCCTCAGCTTCCCAGGTAGCTGGGATTACAGGCACACGCCACCACGCCCAGCTGTTTTTTTGGAACTAGGTCTTGCTATGGGCCCCAGGCGGGACTCAAACCTCAATCCCTAGCCCCGGCTGCTTCATAGGCTGAAGCTTACAGGCACGAGCCATTGTGCCCAGCCCTGGAAGGGGTAGAAATCTTTAAGTGAACTCTATAGTGATGCCACAGCAGTACAACCCACAAGAGGGAAGGGCTCAGCCCTCCACAGTTACTGACTAGGCATGCACCAAAATCAAGGACTCCTGAAACCCAGCACTGCATTAGATAAGTAGGTACACAAGTTAGCACCCAGGACAGAGGGTACACTGTAGGAGAACTGCAAGGGTGAGGGTACAGAGCAAAGATACTGGCTTGAGCCTGAAGCTCAATAAAGAACAACTGGAGGCTGAGGCACGGTGGTGCGTGCCTGTAAGCTTCAGCCTATGAAGCAGCTGGGGCTAGGGATCGCGGTTCGAGTCCCACTAGGGGCAACACAGTGAGACCTAGTCCCAAAAAATAGCTGGGTGTGGTGGCCAGTGTCTGTAATTCCAGTTACCTGGGAAGCTGAGGTTGGAGATTGCTTGAGTCTATGTTACTCCAGGCAACGTTCCATGGGCAAAAATAGTGAGACCTAGTCTCAAAAAAAAAAAAAAAAAAAAAAGAACAGCTGGAGTCCGAATCAGCAGGAGAAACAGGTCTAATCACACGTGTCTTCTCCAAGAAACTACAACTAAAAGTCAAGGGTAGGTTATTCAAAACACCTGCCACCCTTCACCCTCAGGGCCAAAAGCAAAACTAAGGCACACCAGAACAAACCAGAGCTCAAGCAACAGTCAATAGCCAGAGCAAGCACCCAACAAAAAGGATCTGTGCTAGAAAAGAGAACAACTCCCAGTCTGCGAACAACTATATCTATGTCCAGTGCTTAAAATTAGCCTAGAGTGGAAGTAGATACATTAAAAAAAAAAAAAAGCAAGACAGAGGAGTTGGTCTAGAAGAAGGTATCCCTGTCTATGTTCCTACTCAACTCAGGTCCTGACAGCACAGCAGGAAGCTTGAATCTCTTACACTCACTGACAGTGAATCATGAGTGCCCTACTGCCCCAGTCCTCTTTTATACCTACTACCTCTCACCAGAAGCAGCCCTCAGGTCTAAAAGGCAATGGTCTGAAAATTTATCCCTAATACCAGCCATGAAAATTTTAAATGAGACAGAAGAACACACTACAAATGCTGGAGCTAAAGAGCCAGCAGAACTGTAGAATAGGGAAGTAACAGCTTTAACAACACTTATGGAAATTAAAAAGAAAAACAAACAGAACAGGAAAAAAGATAAAGCAAACACGAAGCAGTTACAATTAGAAATTACAAAACTAAGAAGCACTGTAACTGAATTAAAATTTTTATTTGGTGGCCTCAATAACAGAAAAAGCAATGTAGAGAAAGAGCTCAAAACATAAAATTGAAGAATATAAATACAGAACAATGTAGAGAAAAAAGAATAAAAGAAAATGAAATGGTGTAAGAGCCCTTTGGGACAACTTAAAAAATAATATCCACATCATGGTAGTCCCAGAAGAAGAGAAAGACATAAAACATTTACTTAAATAAATAAGTACTGAAAATCAACTTAATCTGAAAAGCAGACAAGATGTTGTGATCCAAGAGACCAAATGAGTTCCAAACAAAATAATACCAGACAGACCTATATCAAGACATGTTATGGTAACAACATGCCAACAATAAGGATAGAATATTAAAAACATCAAGAGGGAAAAGGGCAACCTATAAGGGAACACCAATCAGACTTCCAGTGAACTTTTCAGTAGAAACACTGCAAGAAGGCAAGCACTGGAAAGAGGTAGCTATGGTACTTAAAGAAAAAGACTTCTAGCCTGGAATCCTTTACCCTGCAAGGTTAACATTCAAGATAGAAGGAAGAGTGAGAAGCTTCACTGGAATGCCAAAACCAAAAGAATTTATCAATACCAAGCCACATATGAAGAAATTTGTTTTTTTTGTTTTTTTTTTAAATTTATTTATCTATATTTCACATCATTTCAATCCCTGGGGGTCACCCACCACCTACCCCTCCCACCCGCTCCAGCTGGTCCCCATTCTCCTCTTGTGCAGTTTCATTTGGTTGACCATATATTAGTGAAACCATTTGGTTTCTGTCCCTTTCCATCTGGCTCGTTTCTGCTAGAATGATTTCTTCTAGGTACATCCAGGTTTCCATAAATTCATCAAAT